>JACEEZ010014732.1:15000-62500 GCA_016584305.1 Chionoecetes opilio
CTTAAGTATAATTTTAGTATATATTCTCTCTACTGGTGGATAGAGCACAGTATCATCCAGAGGACAGTACATGCAACCATGCCAGGAAGCCATCCATGTACAGTTCTGCTGATTAATCTAAGCAAATCATTCACAAAATATGAATAATAAACATGATGTCGGAGATCCCTGACGCAAGCCACAGAGCACTGAGAACAAATTGCGCGACCAAATAGCAGAGTTGGCGTAAGCGTACATAGCAGCTAAGGCCAACAACATGGTAGCACCGCATCCTATACGCTTTAAAACACAAACCAAAAACATCGCGTGGCACCTTAATCATACGCCTGTGAAAAGTCGACAAACGTAACGTATAGCTTGAATGTCTTTCTTCTTGCCACGTTCACAAAGCAAACCGCAAAGTCACTATATGCTCAAGCATCCTCTTCCTGCGGCGCCTCTTGTTCACGGTAAGGGGTAAACCACTCGGTCAATCACAACTCAGCACCATGTCATAGAGTTTAGCAAAGCTGTTGAGACATTGATCCTCTATAAATGGATACTACTAACGCGAACCTCTCTTAACACTGTAAATAGTATTGGCACGGACCAGACGATGGATACGCAGCGGCCATGAAAATATGTATTAAACAAACATTGTAAGGTGGAATCAATACAGGTGGTACTAACTTAAAGATACCCTGGCGGTATGCCATCGGGGGAACCACACGCCCCTTGTACATTCAGCCTCTTCACCTGCCTCCAGTACTTCCTGCGAGCATTAGTGGAGTCCAACACCGGGGCATATATACAGCACTGTACAAAGTGTCAATGTAGTACACACACACCGTGAGGGTTATATAGGTTTGCAAAATAATCTTTAAAGTCTTCGAGAGTAGGAGGTTGAAGCCCGCTTGACGCAACAGGCGTCGGGCTCCACCTCACCACGCCAATTAACTGCCCGCCATAACTGCGCCTGAATATTTTCCTAACAAGCACTCTCACCTATCAATCGGATATCTTCAGGGGCCACGATTTCGAGACTTACTTTAAGGACACAAAAGTATATCGTATTACAAAACCATCCACTTATGCGTCAGTGTCACTACCAAGCAGGGGCTGACTTACACTGATGACAATGCATTCATAAATTGATCAGCGTCTATGGTGCTAAATTTACTTGGCTTCCCATTATTTTCACAAGTTGTTATTATATAAGGCCGCCGCCGTGATCCCGTAACCTGACGGCACGCGTAAACAAGGACTATCTAAGTTAATACGATGTGCTTTGAATACAACCAGAAACGGGCCACCACATGGTATGAGGGTAACGGCAAATCGGATAACATTAAAGCTACATACTTGTTCAACCCTATTAGAAGAATGTCTAATACAAGAATCTAGTTCAGATACCCACACTCGCCTGACGATATGTAAATTGCTAGAGTACATATTTCTATACCAACCTAAAGTTATTCACAATTAATACATCTTTCATCAATACAAATACCAAGTAGAGCATTAGCATTATCGTTGGGTGTGAAACCGGTAGGGAATATTCGGACTAAGACTACTGACCAAACCCAAGGGAACAGGCAACTGACACACAGCGGTGCCGAAACGAGCCGTCATATCGCCCATCAACACACAGTCCTCATACCTAGGGATGGTCTGACTTTTCTTGTATATACTTAACAAAAACAGGGGATTCAAATATGGCGAGTCAGAAGGGGTACATAGCAAAAACCAAATTACCACAACTTGGACACACTCAGCTTAAAACCAAACGTGATCGTAACTGCCAGACATCTAATTCGAAACCTACAGTCGAGACACTGACTTTACAAAAACATGTGCCGCCCCGAGTGACGGATTACAGCTACCACGTTACTAACATATGATACAAAATCAGGAAATTGAGACGGGCAAAGATGTCTTAATTTCATATACAGACTTAGGATTCATCAATTAAGCAAAAAATATCATATACACAAGATTTCTCCAATTTGTCTTAACTCCATTAACATTCCCACGATGCAACCCTGAGGTGGTTTTGTCGGGGGTTTAAACGAATGAAGGAGTTCCATCTATCAATGACCAATGCGTTTCTCATACCGTTTCATTTCTTTTCCCGTCTAGGCGTATAGTGCATCCCTTGGTCTCAGGACGCTACTTTTCTGTAGTCTCTGACTGTGCAGTAGCCGCATTCCGTAATTCTCTGCCCGCGGATGAACATCTTCTTAACATAGATCTTCCTGGCAATACACAATTAGTTCACTTCAGCTGCGAGTCTTCTCCAAAACCTGTCCTACTGGCGTCACTTGGTGGCAAACGTGGGGACCAGAATCGGGCGGGTGCGAGTACTGCCAGGGTCGAGGGACGCCTCCAGCCTGCGGTGGAGCGAATCTCGGTGTCATCCTGAAAAGCACGCCCCCAAAATCCTGGCCAAGCTTGTCATCATCATTGGTGGCACCTTCAAGGGCAGTTGTCCGTCAGGCACACCAAAGACAACTAGATTAGTCTCCCTGTATCCTGTCGATGTCTCTAGAAAACAGTTGCTGTGCATGGATGATAAGCTGATTTTGCCGAGTTTTTTTCCATTTTGCTAGTTTCTGTTAGTATGTTCCTCTGCCGATGCAAATTGTACCTTCTCAGTCGCCTAACTCTGTGGCAATGGGGGGGGGATTTTTTTTGGGGGGAATTTTTTTTTTAAGGGGGGTTTTTCTCCCCAAAGTGCCACACTCCCAGCATCAACATAAGCGGCTGACAAGATAGATCAATCAGTTCATCTTTGTTAGATTCTTTCTTTGTGCTCTAAGGCACTTTCCGTAAATCAAGCCAGAGATATCCCAGACATGATTCACTCTGAAAATAGTAGGCTAGGCTGAGCGGGTAAATCAGGTAAACACACAAGTAGTTTTCGTCTGCTATAGGTTGTAGTGCGGCATGCGCCAACTCGGTCGACAGGGCTAGAGGGGGGGGGGGGGGTGGGCCGGGCAATTAATCAAGTTCTTTCTTTTAATTATACAAAAGTCCATGCTCTATCCACACTCCAAACAGAGCCTCTACAGCAATCACCACAACTTCTGTAATTAATCTTGTCGGACTCAGTAAAAGATAGTTCCTGAGTGGACTGGAATATGAGCAGGTAAACACGGAGGCTCACACGACCGGCCTCCAACAACCCTCTCTCTCTCTCTCCCTCTACACCACCAACACCACACACATCACGCACGCCACACACACACACACCACACCACACACACATTCACGCACGCACACACACACACACACCACACACACACTACACACATACACACACACACGCACACACACACTACACACACACACCCACACCACACACATACACACACACACCACACACACACACACACCCCACGCACAACACGCAACACACAGCACATTCCGCCACCACACGCAATACACAACACAAAACACGCACACATAACAAACACACACGCACATACACGCATACACACACACACACACACACACACACCACACACACACACACACACACACACACACACACAATACACGCACACAATACACACACACACACATACACAACACACGCACATACACGCACACACACACGCACAACACAGACCAAGACACACACACACACCACACACACACACACACACACACACACACAACACTACACATACACACTGCCATCACGCACACACACGACACCCACGCACACAAAACACAACACATACACACACACACACACACACTACACACACACACACACACACACACTACCACACACACACACCACACACACACCACACAAACAATAAGAGTGTGTGAAAATTCAAGCTAGTCACTAACCAAGCTAGAATCATGTGTAGCATTTAATATAATTAAAAAATGCATGCATAATAAAGCCACCAATTTAAATGTTTCGAAAATCTAAAAAAAAACCTATAATCTCCTTTCTTCTCGTTTGTTATTCGTAGGCGTGCGCTTCTTTCCTTACAGAGGGGTGAGATCTTTCGACATTATTACCCGTGGAAATGATCTACCGCATCTCAAATCTTTGCCACACCTGAGGATGGCCAGTGCATCTCTCTGTCCTGGCTGTCTACCATAGAGGATCGGCCGCAGTTCCGTCGTTGAGTTGTCCCAGTCTTTTCACCGACCACGCAGCTTGTCCACTTCCCAGTGTGGCCTGCAGCTTAAATCACGTCTTATCATAGCTCGCTGTCTGTGGTCACTATTTCATCAGCATTCTCTGAGAGTCAGCCGATAACGATGTTTCTCGCCTTTCCCACGATCCAAAGAACTAGAAACAAGCTGACTATGAAAGCTCTTAAAAGCATCATCCAGCTTACAGATAATGTCTGCACCTCTTTCTTAAGTGTCGTCACTTCAGCATGCTTTCTTCATGCTTGAAGCTCTTATAAAAGACAGCGTTAGACGGTATCCTCCTATCTTCATTCATCAGAGTAGGACAAAGCTTGCTTGAGTGGGCGTTTTCAGATTCTCAATTGTCATGTAAAACTTAATGACGAACTGCAGCAGCGTCATCACAGAGCCATGTTTGCTATTCACTAAGGCACCGTTAGGTTCTAGTCTGGAGTAGTGCTTACCAGCGTTGCTATGGACGCGGTTGCTATGGCGTATATGCCATGTTAAGAGTATGGTATAGGTGGGGTGTGTATGTGTGTGGTGTGTAGTGTGGTCACCACAGTAGTACCACACATAACCACATTACCCACCCCCCACCCACCCGACAATCATACCAGACAATTCACACCCATGACAATTCATACCGGGACAATCTATACCCTGGACAATTCATACCCCGGACAATTCATACCGCGGCAACTCAATCCATGGCGAATCAACCATGGCAATTTCATACTATATATAGTAATATATATATAATATCTATATATATATATATATATATAGATATTATATATATATATATATAATATAATTTATAATATAATTATATAGGATAGATGAGAGATGGAACAAAAATCTTTATCTATCTAATTCATCTACAGTAAATTTCATTTATAAAAAAAATTGCACTAAAGAAATATATACGTAGTGAATGGAGCATACACCAGATAAAGAAAGCAGGTATTCAAAGGGGGTAGGGTATATATACTTGGCATACCTACTTTGACCAACAAACGGCTTGTAATTTAATAAACTATTCATATACGTTGCTATAGTTACTGTACAGTAGATAAACTACGTCGCCAGGAAAACTTTTTTTTTCGATTTACAGCATATCAGGTAGCGTAATACAAAATTCTACACTCCATGATTTCAGGAAAGTTAGAAGGGGCTATTGAGAGTCAGTGATATTTGTGTCGTCATCTGTGTAATAGTATGGTGAAATGACACAAACTACAAAATATACCAGAGTGGCGACCTACACTAAGATGCAGCTAGTGTTTATGTTCGAGTGTCCTCCCGCTGTCGCGCTCGCCCAAAAAAACAAACCAGTAGGAAATTTGAAATTGTATTACTTGCAGATACAACTGCATAAAAACAACGTGAAACAGGGTAGATTATCCAGTTCAGATAAACTACTGGTATCATCTTCAGTGGCACAAAACAATCAGTATGATGCTACATTCGTTAAATATGCGCCTGGCGACATTAATGCAGCTCGGAGACTATATGTTATCTACGGCAGCTTATGTTATCACGTAGTCATTGTTTCATTGCTTCCATTCAGTACATTAAGATATGAGTCATTAACAGGTTTATATATTCATCTCCGTCATGCTGATTCCTAGAAATATCATGATTGGTATGTACCAGCAGCGTCACAACACTCCTCAGTACGATATCGGCAGTAGTAGGCAGTACGATAGTTGGGCAAAAATGCGCCCAACAAAAATGGATGCGAGTCGGCGACCGGCAAGCGAGCCTCTCTGGCTGTTTTTAGAGCCCTCGTTTGGATTGATTTTCTTTATGCTATAATATGGCAAAGAACACAAAGCATGGATGATAGACATGGAACATAGCAGTCACAGCGTTGCCACATCCTCAATAGTGCAGTGACACACTCACACCAGTCACCGAGTGGAATATAAGAACGAAACTGAATAAGTCGTACTGTTTGAGCAAGCGCGATTGCGTAATCTAAACTGCCAGCGATGAAATAAACTGCGACACCAGCTCCATTTAATATTTTCGCGAGAAAAACATTTTAACATGGTAATATCCAATAGAAAGCGGAAATGTTCATTAGCTTTCCATTGATATATTTCGTTTTTAAAAATTAATTAGACGTGCATGAAAATTAGCGTTAATAAATAAATAACATCATGAAACGGGTAATTTTTCCTGATTGAGGTTGTTATTTATTTAGTTAACGCTCATTTATGCCTGCTGCTAATCATTTTATCAGGAAAACGCAATGTATCAATGGAAAGCTAATGAAATTCCGCTCTATATTCAATTCTTCATGTAAAAAGGTTTTCTCGCAAAGTATTAAGACGAAGAGTTAATTAGCATGTATTAAGTTCATTCAATATTCTTGAGAGGTCTCATAGTGCATTTCATTTAGTTGTGTTTTCACGGTTTTTATTTTGTATAATATTATAGAACAAACATTTCCGAGAAAACAGTATAAACCTTTTTTATACTGATAAACATATATTTAGTACGGGGAAATACACAAAGTTGCAGAACACGGGCGCAAATGGAGTTTGTTTGGTCCTCCAGCTCGCTCTGACGGGCGGAATTTGGCTTGAAGACGCTAGAATCGTGGACGTCAGTGCAAGACAATATTAGACTGGCTCCCTCCACCACACCAAAACAGCCAGCAGTAGGTGGAGGAGCAGTGCGTCCGGTACACAAGGCATCACCCTCACAACAAGCCACACTGTCCCTTCACACGGCCATGAAATCACGTGGTGATGTGACAAGTGCGGAGGGTACTATATTAGATCAGCGGTTATTAAACCTGGGGGGGCGCGTCCCCTTAAGGGGGCTAGGTAAATACCTAGGGGGGCGTGATCCAAGAGAGATAAAAAGGAAGAACTGTCAAGTATTAACTTGAAGCTCGGCCTTCGCTTGAACAAGGAAGCTCGCTCCGAGGGGGAACGAAAGGATCGCAAAACGTCGAATACAGAGAAGGAAAGCGTGGCTGGAAAACTCTGCGGTAACATTTGCCGCGTTGCACTAACTCGGTAGACTTTTCTGCAATATTATTTGTTTATTATATACTATTATTATGTTATATTTCATATTGGAGGTCCGAGGAACGAGGATATGAGGAGAAGCGGGTAAATGAAGGTATTAATTGAACATTTTATGTCCACAATAAGTGGTTAAAAACACATTTTCAGGTCTTGCTTTCTGATTCAAAGAATCTTTTTAAATATCTTGGTTGAAGAGTGAAAGGGGGGGGGGCAGGGCATGGAAGGCAAGGACCCACTACAAGGGACCGTGTGGCTAAAGGTTAAGAAACCACTGATACAGGACCTGATTGTTACATGTAACGATGTAAGATGCAACAAAAAGTGTCACCAATACACGGCGCAGCGAGGTCAGGAGCGGAAAGCTACGCGATGTTTAATACTCACGTGCAAGTTTTAGTGCATGTAAGTGAAAGAGGGACAGGGCAGTTGTGATAACAGCCTAGAATGGCGTTGGAAAAATGATTTTTAATACTAGAAAACAACTTCCAATGTTTTCTTACGCCAACATATTATTGGGAACAAAATGTGTTGAAACGTCTACAAATTAATAAAATATAACCATAAATTATACTTTCTATTATTAAACTGTAGTATTTCCACCTGCGTGTGTGAGCGTGGCGGCGGAGGGACCAGCGTTCCTTTTTCTTTTTGTGACCACATTTTTTTGCCCTTCGCCAGTCCTTTGTGATGTAAAAAAAAAAAATATACATAAATAAAAGTCCACTAGACCTGGAGGAATGTTGTGTAAGTTTGGCACTCTGAGGCGTAAAAACCGTATCACCCGCCGACGGAACCCGTGTCGGTACTCACGCCGTCAGCTGACCGCCGCCCTGGCCACGTCCTTGATGCACTTCCATTATCGCCATAAGAGAAAAATACTGTATATTAAAAAGTCTGCTTACCTGGAGGCAAAACTAAACACATGTACACGTGAATGTGCCAAAAGCCCTGCGTCCGCTTACATTCTTGATGTACATGCTTCGGCTACTGAGGAGTGAAAGGAGGGCAAGAGTATGCAAATAATATATTATATTTTCCTTGGAATTTCCAGTGAATACTACTACACGACAAAACTTTTCGTAAACATAATTGCACTAAACCTCAAACAAAACAATGGCACAAAAAAAATTAGTGACGCGGATAAAAACGAATCTCCAAACATGTGGAAATTAGTTTACTTATCATTTCATTTCAGAACAAAAAAAAAAATAAAAAAGTGAAGCGGATAAAAAATGAATATCCTAACACGTGAAATGAGTTACTTATCATTCTGAACTAGCTTCCCACGCCACCCCGCCAATTTACTGGCATATGAAGGGGAGGCGCGCCCTGCCTCGCCCATGTCCGTGCTTTAAGTTCCCTAATAGACATGCATCGGGCTGGGGGAGACAGGACAGGAAAGGGGGGGGGGGGGCAGGCAGGCAACAAAACGCCCCTTTGCCTGACTACCAACACACTGACCCAATGCAACCTCGTCCTCACCCTCAGGGTAGCATGATGCAGCCTGGAGATAAGGAAGAAGGAGCAAGGAAGGAAGGAAGGAAGGAAGGAAAGGAAGGAAGGAAGGAAGGAAAGGAAGGAAAGGAAGGAGGAAGGAATGAAGGAAGAAGTCTAAAGAGCGAGCATCGAATATAAAGCAATTGTCAAAACTTTAATTTGTATATTTATATTTAAACAAAAAAAAATACAATAAGTTTAAAGTTAAAACGTTTGTCTGTGGAACGTTCTAAAAGCACTATACTCAAAAGAGATATACAATAAGATATAACAAACAAATATACAATATATGACAGGGTATATTACTTAAATCTATTATATTTTTGAAACTTATCTATGTCGCCTAATGGTTTCCCACAGTTTGTTTCTCAATTGTAAGATTAATTTCCCACAAATTTAAAGTACCTATGAAATTACTTCATTTAGAGCAGGGGAGTTTTGTGGGCATTGTCTTGTATAAATAAGAACTAAAATATTGAAGACATTTGACATTTTACCTCTCGGTACTTACGTGTTATCGATGGATTGTAATGCCGAAAAAGGGGAAATGTGCCAGACATCAGAGGCAATAACGGCAAAAGCATAACAACAGGGAATGGTAGAGAGCAGAGTGACACGGTGAGGGAAAGGTGAGAGGCCACGGGATGTTACAGCCGGAAAGTATGTGTTAGGACGCCTAGAAAAGAGCCTATGGTGTTGTAATGACTTCTTCCTTAGTAACCCTGAGAACCAGACAGAAACGTAAATTTCATTGAATTTGGCAACATTAGACATCTTTTACCGACTAAAGAATATTCTATAGATATGACCTGTTTATACCGTATCCACTAACCTAATTTGGTAATATTCAGTTTTTCGTGATTTTAGGCTCTCGCAATATAATTTTTTTATAGCAAAGGAAAGGATCGGGTGTGAAGGGGTTAAAACAATCTTAAGTATTGGGAATTAGATAATCGAAAAGTTTCCAATACATACTTCCAAGTTGTCTATGACAGCAATTCTCAGGTAGTGCCTAAACTCTCCCCCTCTTCGTCATGTTACGTAACTAAAGCATGGCACGGTCTCGAAGGCAAGTTGTTCCAATGTGATTAAGGACCACGTTGACTAGGTATCTCATCCTGAACGTCTGCCTCGGAGTGTCACATTATTACCAGATGATTGAAAAATTCCCATTAATGTATTCCAGGACCTCATTAATGTTACCGTTATTTGCAATGTCTTTACAGGTTTATGCAGCGTAGAAGTGACCTGAGTGTATCAAAGGCTACCAGACCGTAACCGCAGTTTCCTTGGCTAACATTTATAAGTCATCGTAGTTTTAATGATAGAAGTAAAAACATAGTAGAATGAGTCATTAAAAGTCTACAAACGATCACTGAAAATTTCATGTGCTAAACAATTTATATCTTCATTGATTTTCTTATGTCTCATGTCTATTAACATAGTAATCATAGTTTTAATTAATATAAGTTGCAAATGTAAGATCACATAAAGTCAATTCGAACCAGTGGAAGCTTGTTAACTAATATGTCGCGAGTTAGCAAAAAATATTCTTCTATGTTAAACCCCGTTAGTGTTGAATAAAAGCACATCTTGTAAATTATATAAAAACTTGGACATGAATGTGAAATTAATTTCTCGTTCATAAGATACTGCGTAATTGAAATCACAATATTTATAATGTTAATTCGCTTACTAATATCCGACTACATCTCGGTACAATTAATATGTCATCAGTCGTTGAGTGTGGATTGGTGGGTGTAAAGAGAGCAAGTATTAATTTGCGGAAGAAGGAGAGGAGGCGGTAGGAGAGGAAGGAGGAGTCGGAGGAGGAGGAGGAGAGAAGAGGAGGAGGAGGAGGGGAGGAGGAGGAGGAGGAGGAGGAGGAGGAGGAGGAGGAGGCGGAGGAGGAGGAGGAGGGAGGAAGAGGAGGAGGCATGGAGGAGGAGGATGAGGAGGTAGGAGGAGGGAGGAGACGAGGACGAGGACGAGGACGAGGACGCGACTGTAATGAGGATTTGAATGCTGGTGAAAGAAAAATGGACTAAAACAAGAAAGAGAATTGCAGGACAAAAAAATTACACTGCAGGAGGAGAATCAGGAAGAGCAGGAGGATTACAAGCAAAGAGGCGGAAGAGAGATGACTGATCGTGAAGCGTCTTGGGAGCTCTGAGGGAAGTATGAGGTTAGCGAACTCCCGGCTGGCCTTTGAGAGAGCAGTCATAAGCTCCATAAGCCATGAAGACTTCTGAGATCACGTGTTTGTCCAGGTAGCTTCACTTCTATTGCTTCCCTGAATACGAGCGAAAGAGAGAGATGAGAGAGTAGAGAGAGAGAGAGCGAGAGAGAGGAGAGAGACGATCGAGGCCTCACGAATGAGAGAGAGAGAGAGAGAGAGGAGACGAGACAGAGAGAGAGAGAGAGCAGAGAAAGAGGACGAGAGAGACGAGAGAGAGAGAGTAGGAAAAAGGGGACCTTCTCAACCCAATAAAACTTGACATCTAGAAACACAAACACGACATTCAGACAGAGAGAGAGAAACACAATAGAAGGATTCTATAAGAAGACAACTCATTTACCTCTACAGACAGACACATGGTGATAGTATGACATTCCGTACCGTGACAGGGTGAGGACAGGCATAGAAGACGGACAAGCAGACTGCAGTTTAATAACACATGCGAACGATAAACAGTCAGAGTAACAGGCACCTTAAGGCAGAGGAGCGTTGTAATCACACTGTTGTGACTCGGATTAAGGTTTGATTACTGGACGCCGAAGAATTACTTACTATCATGGGGGGGGTGGAGAGCAGAGAGAGAGAGAGGAGGAGGAAGAGAGAGAGACGACTGGAGAGAGGAGAGAGAGAGAGAGAGAGAGAGAGAGAAGGATGAAGAGAGAGAGAGAGAGAGAGAGAGAGAGAGAGAGAGCGGAGAGAGAGAGAAAAAAAAAAACCAGACAGAGACGGAGAGAAAGAAACAAGAAAGAAAGAGAGACAAGAAGACAGACAGACAGACAGGACAGCAGACAGATCATACAGACAGGGACAGACAGACAGACACATACAGAGAGAGAGAGAGAGAGAGAGTGAGAGCGAGGAGATGGGGAGAGAGAGAGAGAGAGAGATGAGAGAGAGGAGAGAGAAGAGAGAGAGAGAGAGAAGAAAAAAAAAACAGACAGAGACGGAAGAGAAAGAAACCGAAAACGAAAGAAAGAGACGACGACAGACAGGGAACGACAGACATGACAGACAGGACAGACAGACAGACAGAGAGATGCCGAAGAGAAAGAGAGAGAGAGAGACGAGAGAGAAGAGAAGACGGAGAGAGGAGAGAGAGATAAGGAGAGGAGAGAGAGAGAGAGAGAGAGAGAGAAGAAACGGGAACATCGGTGAGAAAGGGGAACGAGGTTAGTTAGATAAAAAAAGATGAGGAACAGTAAAATACAATAAAAAAGCGATGGTAGAAGATGCTGCAAGAAGAAATGGAGAAAAATTATAAAGAAAAGGAGAAAAAGTGGATAAGGACGCCAAGGTACAAAAACTATTAAAGGTAGATTAGCTTTTTACCTTTCTACTTATATATTGTTTTATGGTGGGAAGGGTGTTGGGCTGAGCCGATAAAAGAGACATTTTACCACAGGAATGAATTAATGCCATTATAATATCTGTAGGTGATTCAGGGGGAACGAAAGGCCAGAAGATGATTAAAGGTATTAACAAAAGCTTCAAGTCATAATTTAAGAAGGAAGCGGATACAACAAGCTCTTGAAAGGTTATTGCGGAAGTGGAAAAATATATAATAAGGCCAGAAATATCACCATAAGAGACAAAGGTGAGAGAGAGAGAGAGAGGAGAGAGGAGAGAGAGAGAGAGAGAGAGAGAGAGACGACGAGAGAGAGAGAGGAGCGAAGGAGAGAGGAGAGAGAGAAGAGAGAGTAGACGATGAGAGAGAAGAGAGAGAGAGAAGAGAGACGAGAGCGAGGAGTAAAACCTTGGGAATATTGCATGTATTGCACTGGGGCAGGATGCGTTCAGTGGTGCATGAATATAGGACAATAATGTGGTAATGCTGCTGTGAGATGATGGGGAGAGGTCCTTGACGCGAGGTTGGAGGTTGAACATATTGGAACCCCGGCGTACCCTAACTGACGCCAGCTTGAGCTAGGCAGACACTGGGTTAGCCAAGCAGGGTGAACTTGGAGTTAAGAGACACTAGTAGGATGGGTTAGTGAGTGTGTGCCAAAAAAGGATTTGTTGCTAGTTTGCTAACTCCAAACTGATTGTATGGGGATTATTATGGGGACCTCGTCAACGCGAGAGCCACCACTGGTGGGCTATAGAGAAAAGTCCTAGGCATGACTCCCAGAGAAAGCAACGGGTTACTGAAGAGCCCAAGGAAAGGCAAGGTGTGGGGGTTGCCCGGCCTAAGAAGACGTTCAGGACCCTCGCCAAGCTGTGCCGCAGGAAGTGCTGCGGCTCGGCAAGACAAGCCGCAAAGACGCCGTGGAAAGCCGTCGAGGTGCTCGACGTCAAGACAGAAAGCAGAAGGGATCGCCGGCCAGTCGGAGGAAGACTTGAGCCGCCACCAGGAGCACCCCAGGCGGAGGTTCTACCCGAGCCTGCTCTGGGGTGGTGCATCAGGACACGTGGCCTTCGAAACCGCTCCTCGACGCCCCACAAGAGCAGCTCTGAGCCCAAGCAGTTATGAATCGTGGACAACGGCGACCACCTTCAGATATCGTCCAGCAGCCTAACAGGCAAGAAGGTGCGTCGACAGCCGCCGCCGTGTCCGTGATGACCAAGAACAAGGACGACGGACCCGGCGGCAAGTCCGTTCTCCCCCCTGCAAGAACAAAGAAAACTGTTGACAAGGACAGTGTAGAAAAAGCAGCTCCCAAGGCCGTGGAGGCCTCACTCCGGAGGCCAAACGCGGCCCGGCGGCCCAACACCGGCACGGCAGTAGAAAGGGCAAGTAACGACAAAGCGCCTCCTGCCTCCAAGAAAAAGGAGGCACGCCGCGCCCCAGTCCCTCCCACAAACGTCCCCGGGACGCGCGGTGGGACAGTCGTCGGCTGGAGGGAGTACAGTGGAAACCGCGGTCTTGTCTGGCCAAAAAAACATGCTCCGACACGTCGATCGGCCCGCGCGGGCGCGAGGTGGACAAGTGGTCAACAGTATCCGTCGTGGCAGTGCACGTTGCCTCCCCCTCACGACACTGTCGCGCAGGAGGTGGTGCTGAAGGGCCTCAAGAGCCAGGTGTTCCGCAAGCCGCCAAGGGAGACTCACGCGGCACCTTTCAGGAATGGCGGCAAGACTCGCGAGGCCGCCGAGCGTCGGCGGCAGGAGACAGCGGCGTGCGGGCGGTGGGAAGTTGCCCCGGACATGCGGCGACCACGTGGTGGGTCCCGTGAGCGGCGCTCCTGAAGCTGATTCAGGAACCACCACCGGCGTGAGGTGACGGTGCCGCCCCCCCACCGACACCACCACCAACACCGTCACCATCAGGGGCTCGCCAGCCAGGTGGCGGCCGTCAAGACGCCATACGCCACCCATCGCAGGTGCGCAGCAGCACTTCGGGAACAGCAGCGAAAACAGCGTTAAGCAGTGGCAAACAGCAGCGTCAACAACGTCAACAGTGGCCGGCAACAACAACAACAACACAGCGGCCAAGAACAGCGCCCAGCCCAGAAGTTTCGGCCCTCCACGCCACAAAGACCAAGCGGCTAGAGCCACTGCCACCAACCACCACTGCTACAGCCACCACAACCACTGCCACAACCCACGCACCGTGAGGGCGACACAACCGTGATTCTAGTAAAAGTAATAGACGTAACGTGTCTAAACTAAAAATAACATTACTCCGGGACCATAAAAAAGCATAGGAATTTTAAAACACTATTCAAAACCGTGATTTGTCCAGGGATGTATCAAAGACCAAAATTCCCTAACAAGTTTGCCAGGGTGATGGATTATAGATTATTCATTGCGATGAGGCATAAAAAAGGACCGATCAACTACAAAACCAGCTAGACGCGGCTTGAGGAGTTTATCCAGCGCGGGAACGTCCTCAACAACACACCGTGGGGGGGGGGGGGGGGGGGGGGGGGGACAACGAGCTGCTTACCACAAACTATCGCCTAGGACGGATGCCAGGAGTGATTCAATTTCATTTTTTTGCCATATATCAGTTAAAACTACATTATATTTTGTAAACAGTTGTAAAACCCCCCGTACGTGCTCTATATAGTAATCCTTTTCTCAATCATACTTATGTAGATTATATTTTAGCATTGTCATATAGTTATAGCAGTTTGTACTGTAGGACAGAGGGACTTTCTCTCGTCAGGGGGGTGAGTGAAATGAGAGGGATGAACGGTGAGGGGAATTTTACCCAAGTAGTTTGATGATAAAATAGGGGCCAAGGATAGAGAGTGTGGAAAATTTCAGTTGATGCTGCTAATTGGTGGGAAGAGAAGCAACTAGTTGGCTTGTAGTAGAATCTCGGTGTTAGGTAAAGGGCGAGTGAAAGATGAAAGGATCTCAGGGGACATACCCGATGTCATGAACAAATAATAACAGGTTAGAAATGCATCGCCGTGTTGAAAAGGTAAGTGTAAATGTTTCTTGCAGGCTATAGCTATCAATAGAGATGAGAGAGAGAGAGATAGAGAGAGAGAGAGAGGAGAGAGAGAGAGGAGAGAGGAGAGAGAGAAAGGAGAGAGAGAGGGAGATAGAGAGGAGAGAGACGAGAGAGCAGAGAGAGAGAGGATGAGAGAGAGCAGAGAGAGAGAGAGAGAGAGAAAAAAAAAACATAATAGACAGACGACAAACATAACAAACAAACACAGTGAGCCTACACTTCATACAGACAATATACAGATAAGACAGACAGGACAAACAAGACACAGACAGACAGACAGGACGACAGACAGAACAGACAGGACCAGGACAGACAGGACAGAACAGACAGACAAAGTGGATATAGACATAGAACAAATACAACCACAAACAAACAGACAGGACACAAAAAACACAAGAAAAGCCTCACCTACACACACAAACAACAGACAGACACAAACACAAGAAAAGCCTCACATTACACACACAAACAAAACAGACAGACGCAAACACAAGAAAAAGCCTCACCCCTACAACACAAAACAAACAGGACAGACGCAAACACAAGAAAAGCCTCACCCTTACACACACAAAGACATAAAACAAATACAGATGAAAACAATGGACACACGCAAAGTCAGGGATAGAGACATCACAAGATGCTCAAGAAACAGGTCAAAATAAACAACCAACAAGCCTGGGAAACTACAATGAATAAACTATTCAGGGAGATTTTCCTGACACAGTGACGGTGAGTGACACACCCACACCCCCAAGCACACACACACCCACAACCACACTCACACTACACACACCACCCAACCACCACCAACACCCACACACACACCCCACACACCCACACACAACACCCACACAACACACACACACACCACACACACACACCACACCCACAACACCCACACACCCACCACCCACACCCACACACCCACACCCACACACCCACACACCCACACACCCAACACCAACACCACACACACACCTCACATACACCCAACCACACACAACCACAAACCAACACCCACACACACAACACACACACACACACACCCACACACCCCACACACACACACCAACAACCCACACCCCAAACACCCACACACCCACAACAACACCACCCACACACCAAACACCACCCAACCCAACACCCACACACACACACCCACACACCCACACACCCACACATCAGAGGTGGGCACCGCAAACGAAAATCTACTTCCGCAAACGCAAATCCGCAAACTTCAATCCTTAAGTTCCACAACCGCAAGTCCGCAAATTTCTTCTTGAAGTTCACACTTCTGCAACCGCAAGTCTCGCAAACCGCAATCAATGTAGGTGATATTATCGCCATATACAGTGCCCCCAAAAATAGAGGTTAAAACCACTTTGTGGTAGTAAATTCATATTAATATTCACTAAATCACTTATGGCAATAATTATTGCCTATATGATATAAAAAGAAATAATAATGATACTCAGCAGCTTCCTTGGAGTAAATTAATTTTTGCATAGAAGACTCAAGTTGATTTAATTCTTAATAACATCGAAAATTTGTACCAACTCGACCGTAACATTAAAATCAGATGACGTATTTTTCATTCAAATGGGAAACTTTTCTTAGTATTAACTTCTTTTACTTTAATTTTAATCCTCACAAGGCAGAAAACTTTCTTTCTGTGTTATCATCGTTGCCTAGCTTACAAGATTTCTTCAATACAGCAATATATGCAAATAAACATATATAATTATTGGTCTCCGTATCGTTGCCTATTTAACAATATCGCAGTACATCGATCAACCACATAGAAGTGGTCCAGATTACTCCTTTCCCTGTGATTCACTGCCTGACACCCCATGGCGCCACGCGTGTCCCGGCGCCGTAATGGCAGTGCTATGCGATCCGGACTGAGACGCCACTGAATACGAGAAAAACAAAGCATCCATACGGCTATAAAGGCAGGCGGCTGGGTGGGCTCCTACCCGCCTCTGTTAAGGCTGTAATCACCCTCAGTCCCTCACCCATATTTAGTCGTATCGGGAGTCTGAATTAACGAAATGGGAGATGAGAAGCAATACTACGGGGTAGAAAATTCTTCTCAAATGATTGTACTCTTTGGCATAATGCCAGGGTAAGCAAGAAAGAAAGAAAGACAATTCCTTATTATTATTCTGTCCTTCTCTGTCTCTCTCACCACCCGTGACCTTCAGCCCTCTGTCCTTTCCCTCTCCCCTTTCCTTTCCCCTCCTACCAGCACACCTACCTTACATACCCCTGTATATTGTCACAAACCTCAGATCATCCACCCACACCCCTCCCCACCCACACACTAATACACTGCCTTATCCTCACTCTCGCGCCCTTATCCCTCTCCCTCCCTCTCCCTCGCGAACCCTGCATACCCCCTCTCCCCAACCAGTCAGCCACGCACTCTGCTAAGCCGCCCGTCACGCACTCAGACCACACTCATCACATTCTGTGTTGCCCTTCCCCTACTATCGCTATTCTACCTTCCACTCGGATTACCGCTATATCAGTCCCATTTAGGAATTGTAAGGGGTAAGCCTTTATGGGTGGTTGTATGACTAGTGTGTTGTTGGTATTGGAGAGGGAAAAAAGTATGCTTAGTTATCTGGTTATTCGGGAAGGATGAGGAGAGGAGAGAGAGAGAGACGAAGAGGGAGGAGAGAGAGAGAGAGAGAGAGAGAGGAGAGCAGGACGAGAGATGAGAAGAGAGAGAGAGAGAGAGAAGGAGAGAGAGAGAGAGCGGAGAGAGAGAGAGAGGAGAGATTCACCTTCCTCAATGGACGTATTTCAGGACATAACCATTTCCCAGCCACACGGTTCATTACACACACAATTTTCGTCAGTTATTGTATGATACGATAAACCCCTAATATCCGTGGTCGATGGAGGCTTTTGAGCGTCACCATGAGTATTATAAACAACCTTTTTTATACCTTAACGCATTTCCAACCTTCCTCTGAACCAATACTCCATCACGTCAGGTATGTATGAAAGCCGGCGCACACTCAGTAAAAACCACCGTCACCATCACCCGAACACGTATTGGACCGTCACCGCTCGTTACCTCCCAACAACTTCCTTCTTCCCAACCTTGCCTGCATCATCTCCAACTTTCCCCTTTTTCATTGTAGTATAGCCCTCGTCCCAACAATCTCTATTCATCTCCTCTTTTCTTCCCCCTTTTCCTTTGCCCCTTTTCCCTTGTACCCCTTTTCCGCCAGCAATATCCGTTCCACCACCTCTTTATTATCTCCTCTAATTCTTCCTCCTCTTCTTCGTCTCCTCCAGAGCCTCACTGAACTCACCCAAAAGTCATCTGGGTCTGCATGCTTTATCTATTAATTTCAAGCGCCTCTCGTCCTCTTCTCCCTTCCCTCCTTTCCTTCTTACTGCCCTTTTCGTCCCTCTCTTTTACTCCACGTCCAGGCGAAGGCGGTTGCCCTTACGCCTCGCTAAACACCTCCCTCCCTCCCTTCACAACGGCTTGAGCTGGAAATGAAAAAAAAAAAGGGTTACCCTCTGGCCCCTGTTGTTAACAGAGTGACAAACGTTATACATATCCGTAATGTGATGTATCGACTGGGAATTTCTTGGACGACGGGTGGAGTTTGGGGCCAACGAATGGTATTGCAGTGACCCTGGTGTATATAGAAGGGGCCGTGGGCACTCCTTAGAAGAGGTGAGTTAGGACGGATGTGTTGAATGGTGATTGATGATAGTAGAGATTGGTCACAAGCATCCACTTGCATAGTATATATGTAAATAAATCTCTTTTTCTTCATTGTTTATCTCTATTTTCTCTCTACTTTTTATTGGAATAACTTCCTTCCTTCCCTGTATCGTATTTCAATTGTGTATTTGCTTTTCTTACCCTCTTCTATCCTCCCTGCTATCCTATTCATTCATTATTCCTTTCCGTTCGAATATTGCCGCCATTTTCCGCGTTCTCTTCTCCTTACTCAATTTCATTCCTTTTTTTCCCTTTTAGTCCCTCTCTTCCTTGTTACCGTACTGATTCCCCGTCCTTCCTTTTCCTTTCCAGATGGCCACAGAAACAAGAGTGATCATTGAGTGCGCCTGCCAGTTGCTACCTAAAAGCTATAAAGAAATGAGATAAGAAGCGGAGGCAGCAGAGATCGGGTTCTTAAAAAATGTAGGAGTTAATGCTGAGCTTTTCACGATCATCGGATAAACGAGTAGCACTATGACCAGTAGTTCAACTGTAATCCTTTATCTCATTGTGGGGAAGTATTCAGTGAGTATATTCGGAGGTTTATTCACTTCTCATGTTCTCATGGTAGTCTCTACTTTTAAGAACTCTAATCTTAATACCACTACTAACTACACTAATATGCTACTACTACTATACACTACTACTATACTACTACGACTACTACACTACTACTATACGACTACTACTGCACTATATAATACAACTACTACTACTACCTGCTACTACTACTACTGATAAGATACATACTACTACGTACTACTACTACTGATCCTACTACTATACTACTACTACAATACTAATACTATAGCTACTGCTAATAATACTGTCGCTCTATACTACGTACTACTACTACTACTATCTATACTACTACTACGGCTACACTACTATATAGACTACTACTACTATACTACTACTACGCCCGCCTCTACTACTACTATACTACACGACTCTTACTACTACACTAACTACTACTTACTACTGGCCTACTACTACTCTCCTCCTCCTACTACTACTATATACTACTACTACTGCTACTAAGACTACTGAATACTACTATACTACTAATACTGATACTGTACTACTACTAATACTACTACTACTTACTACACTAACTAATACTACTACTTACTGCCCTACTACTACTACTTACTACTACTTACTACTACTACTACTACGCTACACTACTATAATATACTACTTACTAATGCTACTAATACTACGCCCTCCTACTCCACTACACTATACTACTACATCTACTGCTATAATACTACCATACTATACTGAACTACCACTACTACTACTACTACATACTACTATACACTATACTACTACTATGCTTACTACTACTACTACTACATACTATTACTACACTACCATACCACTACATACCACTATACTACTACTACACTACACTATAATACTACCACTACCACTAATACTAATATACCACATACCACTACTACTACTACTACTACTACTACTACCACTAATATACTGCTAATACTAACTACACTATATACACACTACTACTACTATGCTACTACCACTACTCCTACTATACACGCTACTACATAACACTACTAACACTACACTAATACCACTATCCATACACTACTAATACCTACACCACTACTACTGCCTACTACACTTACTACTACTACTACCACTTACTACTACCACTACTACTATACTACTACACTACACACTACCTATATATACTACTACACTAACTATCCTATACTACTCATACTACATACTACTACTACACTATTACTATACATACTACTATATAAACTACTACTACNTCCCCCCCCCTTCGGTAATTTTTTTTGGTTTTTGTATCGCGGGGAAAATTTCTTAAACTCGGTTTGGGATTTTTGGGGACAACAAATGGTTTTGCATGTGACCCTTGGTGTATTAGAAGGGCCGTGGTCATCCTTAAATGTTGAGTTAGGACGGTATGGTTGAATTGGTGATTGTGACAGTAAATTGTGTCACCAGCTTACATTTGCCTCATGTAATTGTTCATCTATTTTTTTTCTTTTTTTTCTCTAGTTTTCTCTCTCTTTTTTTTTTTTTATACTTCCTTTCCTTCCCGATCGTATTTCATTTGTTTTTTTTTGCTTTTCTTTCCATTCTTCTACCCTTCCCGCTCTATCCTTATTCATTTAAATTTTTTCCCTTTCCTTTTCGAATTTTTTCCCCCCCATTTTTCCGTCGCTTCTCTTCTTTTTCTCACTTTTCTTTCCCTTTTTTTTTTTCCCTTTTTCGCCCCTCCTCTTTCTTTGTTCCCGCCCTTATTCCCCGCCCCCCCTTTCCTTTTTCCCATGCAGATGATCTTGAGTGCTTGCCATTGCCCCCTAAAACTATAAAGATAAGAATGAAATGCGTAGGCAAGATCGGTTAAAAACTTAGGCCGTTAATGCGGCTTTCACAAATCATCGGATCGAGTAGTTCCTTCCAAAATTCACTTTTACCTATTTCTCTTTTGGGGAGTTTTTCATTTTGGTATATTTCAGTTTTTTTCCCCTTCTCATTTTCCATTGTAAATCTCTACTATTACAAACTCTACTACTACTACTGCTACAATACTGCAAAACACTACTCTGCTACTACTACTACACTACTACACTACTCACTGCTACTACACTACTGCTCCCTACTATACTCTACTTACTACTGCTACTACTACTACACTACTGCTACTACTACTACTACTACACACTTACTGCTATTTTACACTCTGCTCCTACTAACTACTACTACTACTACTGCTATACACTACTACTACTACTCTCTACTGCTACACTACTACTCTCTCTACTACTACTACTACTACTACACTGTTTACACTACTACACTAGAGTGTAGGGGCTGGCGGGGCGTGGAGTGGAGTGGATGGCCCCACCTCAAAACAGACGGCCCCCCCTGAGAAAGCTTGCTTATTCACAATTTCTGAAGTTCCCGGGGGATCTACTGTGAGATCATGATCAGAAGAGATCAATAAAGTGTTCCTGCATCTCATCTTCATGTGGATGTGTCCTGTGAAATCTGAGCTGCCTTAAGGTTTATAAGGATGATGCTTTGTTCGGCCCGCCAAGGAATCGTCATGGTGGCTTACATTCTGCCCTCTAAAATTTGTGTCCCCTGACAATGGTTCACTACATTGTAAATTTTTTAATGGGGACGTCTTCTTTTTAATTGAGTGATATACTAACAAACTTGAGTGTCTTGTTGAAAAAACCAATTGAACTCCTCCCATTTTCTAGGTTGCCATGAAAACCATTGGCCCGTAAAGTTGCCAGTGCTAAGTAACAGTCAGTATGGGGGAACAAGAGTAATCGTTAATAGCCTTCTGTGCTTCTTAAATTCAGCAAAGAAAGATTATCCTCCTAAACCCTTGTAGATGCCTTCTATCTTTTTACTCCCCTGAAAAAAAAAAGGGAAAGGAGCTCTCTGCAATCTTTTAAAGAAAAACTACCATGGGGAGGACCATGAAAAAAAAACGCAAGGATCTTCTAGACTCATTGACCGCATGAAGGCTGAATGTGAGTGATTATATTCGTTACAAACCTTTAAAACGGTTACCTCCAATGGGTTGGAAAATTTTTTGGCCCTGTTGGCAAATCCTCAGAAGAGGTCCAAAAATTAAATAAACGTTTTCCCAAAAAATCCTGGCATAAAAACGGAGGGTGTTAAACACTGCAGCCTAAATGAGACATAGAGGAGATGTTTGTGGCTAAAAAGTAAGTTTTGCAAAGCTATTGAAGGAAAAAGGGGAAGCTAAAAGGATGTAGTTAACGACTAAAAGAGAAATATAAACTTGATGCTGCCTTTGAGGAGTTAACGTCCCGAAGGCTGCAACTGGCTTACAAAAGCTACACCTTCAAAAAAGGGATGCCAGCGAACTATGCCGAAGCGTTGGGAAGCCTGCGTCTAGTAGGGGAAAGAAGGTTTGAGGGTCTCATAAAAGGGGAAAGGGGCGTGGTGCCAGCCAGGAGGGGGATAACCACGCTGAGAGTATGGGGGGTGTCCCGAACGATCCGGGGGCTGAGACAAGGATAGGAATAAAGGGTGGGGGGCGCATTTCTGCTGCCCATTTTAATCCCCCCTTAACAGGTGCTATTCCTAAGGGGAAAAAGGGAATATCAAAAGTCCATCTGCTGCGGAATCTCGTAACCAGTGATTTACAACAAATGTAACCCAGCTGTGGGCCAAACTGGCAGGGGGCACAGTCACGGCGGAGAAAAAGGACTGTGTAAGAGGACGCGGAAGTGTGGGTTTACCCCTTTGAGCTGCTATCAATTTGTTGATATCTTCATAGGAATAACAAGCAATTGAAAGGTGATATAAAAGGGTTTTTATATTAGAAAAGTGAGGGGAGGGGAAAATTAATTCAATACTGAGTTTAAAATCAGATCTAAAGATTTAGGCTTTCAGGTAAATGTTACTTAATGAAGGGATACTCTTTTTAACCCCTGATTTATGGCCTGATCATTTGGTTGAAAAATTTCATGCAGATCTGGAAGAAAAACCCAAAGGGATCAACGGGAAAAGGAAATTTTGGGTTTTAGTATTTTACAAAAATTTCGGGTTTTTTACCCTTTAATCTTAAAATATTTTATCAAGATGGTTCTAAATACTATTTTGTGTACTTTTAAATTTTTGGGTCTTTGTTTAAAAATTAATCTATCGGGGACTTAACGGGGCCTAGGATATGTTTTTTATTTTTTACGGGAAACTTTTTTAAATACAAAAAAAAACGGGGGGATGCTAGATTTTTTTGAGAAAAAAATATTTTGTTGGGTGGGTGCCACCTTCTCAAGAAGGCCTGCAATCCATGGGTGGCAGACAGGAAAGGGGGGTGGCTATTTTATGGAGGAAAAATTTAACCTGAAAAATTTAAAAAGAAAATTTTTTAAAATAAGTTTGGTATTATGTTATATCTTTGGGAAAAAATATATTTTTATAAATGTGTCCTGAACATGATGTTTGGGAGATCTAACCGAATCAAAACCCGAAATCATTGTCTTTGTTAAAACTTTTATGCATGATCTTATTTTGATTCAATCTATTTTATTGGTGATTTTAATGCTGATCCTTTTTCTGAAGGGGTTGGAAAAATCTTTCAAATTTTTTGTCAAAAAATTCACTGGTTTGCTATGACTTGACCCGCTTGGAGAGATCCCTAACCTTCACGGGTAGGAACCACAAACGGGGGGCTGGACCTATTTTGGTAGGGCCTTGTATCAAGATGTCAGTGAAGCCAAGGTTTTTTATATAAACGGTTCTGATCACCTGCCATTATTTATAAAGATGGAATTTAGGGAGTCCATATATCCACACTACCTCTCCAAGCATAAAACAGACCTCACAATTTCCTTAAAAATTGGGATAAATTAATGCGATGATTTAAGGAAAATCAACAAACGTGTTGACAATAAAAATAAAACTTTTGCAGCATGACTTAGCTCAAAATTCTCATAAAAAAGGGTTTCCCCAACCCTGTGCTCTAAAAAGGGAAAAAATAAAGTTTTTGATGAATGGTAACAACATTAGGAAACGAGTAAAAATATAAGAGAAAGTTTTTTAAATGCAAAAAAATTTAAAGGGTTTTTCCGGATGGAATAGGAGGGGAAGGAGCTTCTAGAGAGCAAGGATGGCTACCTGGTTGGGTGGGGCAGGAACAGCTACCCCACACACCATGAGGGCATCTAAACACCAAAAACTTTTAAAGCGCATTAAGACAGTGTAAGAATAAAAAAAACAGAAATATAACAGTATATATTCAAATTTTGAGTAAAAACAAACACAATTTTTTGGGAAAGGGTTAAGGAGAAAGAGAGGAAGGGGAAAAAACTAGTGGGATAAATTATGGGATCTCAATATCCAGATTCTCAGCTATTTGTAGGTCATTTTTTCAAATCAAAATGGGCTAATACAAAAATGACCTGATTTCCTGAAAGAATTAAAAGAAATGTGGCCGTAAAAAAAAAAATAAAAATTAAGAATTTCTATGCTACTATCAACCTTTTTATCTTCTGTGAATGATGGAGTTGGCCATGAGGGAATTCATCTGCTGTTCCTTAAGAATGCTTTACATACTTTTTAGAATATTTTCCATTTTTTTAATATTTTATTTTCCTTGTTATCTTCCCGGGGATTGCAAGGGGGGACTATTCTCCTTTTCCTAAAAAATAAGAAAAAACAAATGCTTCCCCCAACTTAACCTGTGAGCAATCCCCTGTCTGCTGAAATCTTTGAATTACATGTTTTTTCATTTTTTAACTGAAAAACTCCCTTTAATTTTTGGATTTTGGTTTTTGGGAAAGGGATCATCCACACTGATCTTCTTTTTTTTGGGAAAAAAGTTATAAGCTCAGTACTCAAGGGCATCTCCCTTCCACTTTTGTTGATTTAAGTAAAAACCTTCGATGAATAGATCATTTTCTGCTTTTAAGAAAAATGTTTTTTTCCTCAGGTATACCCGTTGATCTGACCCTCACATTATCACTACTTTAGAAAAAACAAGCACAAGTCAATGGATCAGTCCAAGATGAAATTTTATTTCATTGAACAGGGATAAGGCAGGGAGGTGTTTTATCCCCATTTTTATTTAATTTTTTATAAATGCATTTTTGAAAAAGTTTCCACTTGGACAAGGATGTAGGCTTGGTGTCCACAGACTTAAGTTGTAGGTTACGCTGATACTGGGTTTTCCTGGCTGCGTCAAGAAAACCACATGGAGGTATTATACATTGTTTAGTAATAAAATTGTAAATCACAAACTTGTGAAAAACAAGAAAAACCAGATGTATAGTTTAATTAAAAAAAAAATTTTGTTTGGGGTAAAACTTATGGCGATAAACTAAAATTTGTGAGCTGCAAAAAAATATTTGGGATACAATTTCCTTTCATTTTAAGATAGTGAGACATCGTTTTTACGGTTTTAAACTCATTTTACTCTCTTTTAATATGTATATGAGATTTTAGTTTTTAGTTTTTAAATGTTTTTTTGTTTTTTTTTTAAACTCTTACTGCTGTCCAAATATGTTTTGGCCCTATGGAATGATCCTCAGTTTTTAGATCTTTTTTTTTTTAAAGCGTTTAAATGTGCATATAATAAGGGGTTTAAAACTCATGGGGGATACCTACATACCCCACAGCCCATCACTGCTGAAAACTAAATCTTTTTTAAGGCACTCACACCCCTTATACAATTTAGATTTTTTAAAAAGACTGATTGGGTCAAACATCCTATCATTAAATTAATATATTTTTTATAAAAAAAGGTGTTTTTATACTTAGTGGACTTTTTATTTGATCATATTACAAAATCAATATTTTGAAGGGGCCTGGAGTTATTAAGGCCGATAGTCTGGGTACAGCGCATGGGAAAGGGCGAGGCCCCTGTTTTTTTATGGTTTTAAATTCCCCATAGATTAGGGTTAACTTTTTTTTTTCCATGTTTCCCAAATTTGTATTCATATTTTGTTGGGTATATAAATATTTTATAGATCATTTTATTTATATCAATTGATTTTAAGGTACCTTTCAACATTTTGTCTTATTTTTACATTTGAATTTTAATTTTGATATCTTAAGGTAAAACACTAAAAAATACATACCTAAAAAATGTACATATAAGTTTGCAAAAGTATGCTGTTGTTATAAAAAATCCATTTTTTTTCTTATTGTATTCTCTTTGCTCTACTCTACGTCAGTAATTTTTTACGAAAATAAAAGTATAAACTAAACTAAACTACTACATACTACTACTCCTCTCTACTACTACTACACTACTACTCTACTACACTACTACTCTACTCCTCCTCCACACTACACTACTATATACTACTACTACTACTACTACTACTCCTACCCTTCCCTAACACTACTACTACTTACTACTAACTACTACTACTACTACTCCTACCCACTACTACTACTACACTACTACTACTATACTACTACTCTACCCTACACTACACTACACTACTACACACTACACTACTACTACTACTCCTACTACTACACTACTACTCCTACTACACTAACTACTCTACACTAACTACTACTACTCCTACCACTACTATACTACTACTACTCTTCTCTAACTGTAAGTTCGTACACTAGGGTTTTATGGTACTGATTATAACGTGTTAGGGCCCCCTGTATGGTTTATTTTCCTTTATAGCTTTCCTTTATATTCCTTTATATATTTTCCTTTTAAGTTCCTTTTTGTAGTTCCTTAAAATTTCCCTTTCCCCTTCTGTGGTATGGGGGGGCTTGGGCGGGAAAGCTTCACACGCCCGCCCCCCCCCGCCCCCCGCGGTTTTGTTTTTCCCTTGTCTCTCACGCCCTGCCCTTCCTGCTCTCCCTTCATTTACCTCCTTTCCCCTTTCCCCTCCTGCCACCCATTTTTCTTGCACCTCCTTTCCCCGCGTCTGTCCCTGTTTGATAATCAGCTATTATTGCCTTAGGGTAGGGTGGGGGTGATCTGGCAAACCCTTTGTGTGTTTTTGCTCGTTTTCTTCCCTTACCGGGGCGTGCCCCCCTACGACTTGTTTTCATGAAAATTGGCTGCCACTCATGTTACTGTGGGACTAGAGAAGATATGACACACTTACAGGTGATATTCTTTTTCGTTTTAGTAGATAGAATACTCGTGATTGGTTTTAAAAGATCAGCCAATGTTGTATGGAAATTATCGAGATTTTTAAAGGAGCCGAAGACCGCCGAAATTTTTTTCCGGTAATTCGTCGATGTTTAAGGGAAACTTCCTCGATGATTTCTGGCATCTTTAGACTCATGACGTCATTGTTAGTACCGAATCATCTTCGAAACTTCTGCTTCATATCGATGTAGTGGATCATCTACTCGTTTGATTTCACGGAACGATTGCGTTGATGAGAAACATGTATCTCGCTTTGACTTTGTGCTTGAATGGTTATATGGTTCATGTGTGACCGTATTAACCTACATAGCTTCGTAGATCCCATTGAAGTACCGAATCACTCAAACAATTGCTTCGAGACGTGTTTAGCCAATGACACACCGCACATCGCCTCGACTCATGTGACGTTCCACCAATCAGCAAGCAGCACGCGTCGCCTTGTTGCTAAGTCTCATTTCATCCTTACTACACCTTCCTTATACATTAGCGGGCTGAGAGACGTACTGAGTGTTGGTGCGCGGTAGTGAGGCATAAAGAGTGTGATATCTATCGTGACTATCAATCTATCTATCGTGTGTCAAGACTATCATGACCTGACTGGTGGTGGTTTGGAGTCTGGACGAAGCTCAAGGTCGCTGCAGGAGGCTAAGGTAAGGTGACGCGGGTTGTTTGATTGTGTTGTGGTGGGGGTGCTGGTTTGTCCCCGCCGCTCCGCCACACCTCCCTCACCTTCCCTCCATCTCGCCACACCCTACCTCCCACGCCACACCACACCTCCCTCCCTTCTTCCCTCTCTCCCCCCGCATGTTCCCTTTCCCCCCTTCTCTGCTTCATACTCATGGTGTTTTGACTTTTTTCGTCAAGCAGATTAAAAGGGGAAGTCGGGCTTTTTTGTACATTATTTATTCTCCTGATGTGATTATTGCGCGTAAAGTTTGGTTAACAAGTGTGTAAAACTCGTCCAAACTTAACCTTCTCGTAACTATACTTAAATATGCATCCTCATGTACTCTACTTGCTTGCGTCTTATCCGTCTTGATCTGTTCTCCGTGTTCTCGTGTTCCGTGACGCATCAGATGTTTTTAAGTATTATATTCTTGCCTCTCTGGGTGGCTCAGTTGGTTATACAGAGGCGTGGGCTAGCATACAGCATCCCCACGTTCGATCCCACCCACTGCCGCCTGGGTTGGCTACTAGGACTAGGTACTGGCGTGGTGACAATAATATGACTGACTATATGGTGACTATAGTAGTACTGAGATAATGTAAGTACTATATAATGGTGACTATAAAAGTACTGAGGTAATGTAAGTACTATATAAAAAGGGGCTATAGAATACTGAGGGAAAGTAATACTAAATGGGGGACTATAAAAATACTTAGGTGCTGACGTGTTTTTATCGTAAAAACCTCGCGTTGGGCATACAGATTGTCTACATGGGATTTAAATACCCTTATCTTACCCTTGACGTGGGATTTATGAAGATGATCTCAAAATTTTTCGTTTTCTTTATTACTAGCTAACCGTCAACAAAACCCAAAAGTTCCCCCTGCACTAATTCCCGGGGCCATATATTACGAGTTTTAGCATCACTACTGATTTGTATTGGGGCCCTGAAAAGGGATGCACAGTAGTTTTTTATTATGTACCTGTCGTCAGTGGCCTACGAATAATTTTGATGCTTAAACGTAATTCATGGGCCTGGCAACATTGTCGTGGGGACTATAGGTTTTTTTGACGGTAGTATTGTGGGCGTGAGGGGTAAAAATTCCCCTGTTTTGTATGGTGTGTGTGGGGTGTATGGTATGTGCCCCCGGAAATGTTGAGAGTTTTAAAGATGACTAGAATTTTTTTGAGCATCTATCAAGAGTAATTTTCGGTAAAACTTTTGAATTGAACAATTTAAAGCCCATTTTTGGTGTACTGGAAAATCCTCAGCTTCCTACGTTGCTGGGGTTATGAGGACCTTGAGGAGCTTGGTTATGGCGTTTTTAAAAATCTGGCGAAAAACTTCTTAAAAATATGCGAAACTGGTTTTACAAAGAGGGGGTGATATTGGGAAAGGACTCATCATCTATTTTGGCGGGGGCAAAAGGATTTTTTAAAAAAAAGGCTAACATTTCTGGATGGGGGTAAAGGGGGATGTAGGTAGTGTTAATACAATGAGCCTCTTGTAGCTGCCAATTTTCTTGTTCGAGGTTCTTATGATAAAGATAAGTGATAACTTTACAGGTTTTTAAACTATCATTTATAAAATTTTGCAAAGGAACTTTTTTTTAATTTTTACAATTATTTTTTTCACGTTTGCCTATGCCCTGTAGGCTCTTTTCTTACCATAGTGTGTATGGGTTTAAATGTCATGACTTATGATCTTTAAAAATTTATTTATAAACTCTTCATGTTGAATCTCAAAAAACGTTAATTTTTTTCCAGATTCCTTTCAAAAAATTTTGGGGATGCCTTCGGTGTCTTTATTTTTTTTATGCACTTAAATCATTGCTATTTGTTTGATTTTTTTGGGGAATAGCGTCACTGGGCCTTAATTAAAGCCCCTTTTCGTGAAATTGAAAGTGATGGCTCATGATCTCACAACGTATTCATTCTCATTCACTGGTTTCTCTGTAGCCTCCAAATTAAGTACACCATGGTTTATCTTAATGTTACACGAAAAATCGGGGCTGGCATTTGGGACATTTGGTAATGGCAACTAAGCAGGCTTTTTGTTCGTCCTTTTTCTGTCCTTGGCCCCTCCTTTTGATGTGAAAAAAAAAAGATAAAAGAAAAATATTTGTAATTGTGGGATTAAGCCCCACCTCAAAAAATATACCTCGCTATTTAGGGCCACACAGATGTCCCGTAACTTATTCCCCAACTCTATGGGAGTATGTGGTTTCCGATAAGACCTTGGCTGTAATCCGAACTAACCATAGAATTTTCTCGAAATACCCTCTTTTGGATTCCCACAAATTACCTCAAAAACAGCAGGAAATTTAAACCCAAACCCAACCCCTAACAACGTACCTAAACCCGACTGTTCAAGGTAAACGCGACATACTGTTCCAGAAAACGGGAAAATGCGACCCGTTACTATAAAAATAAAGGGGCAAATTTTAAATCTCCCCCCCTCCCTCCACTGTCACGGGGGGGCCCTTGGGGGGTCAGGGTTTTGGGGGAGGGAGATTGAAATTTCCCCGAACCTTTGGGATAACGCACGTACCTGTTGGTAACAACCAGTCAAGGGTATTTTTTAACTAAATTTTAAATACTCTCTTACAGCCTAAGCGGGACACTTCAGGCACTTCTATTTTATTTTATTTTTTACTTTGGATCCTAGCGCCCGTAGGCTTTTTATTTTTCCTTCCTTAAGGCTTTTTAAAAATTTAAAAAGGGTTCCCTTTACTTAAGGATAGGGGATACTTTTCAAAAACCCGCACCTCAATTTTTTTGGGGGTTTCAGGGCCCTATTTTTTTTGGGGTTAATTGCAAAAAAAATGTAAAGGGGAAATGTGTATCTAATCTCCATAACTACCCAAAAGAACTCATAGGAAATAGTTCTTGAGCGTATCTGATAACTAAACAATAAGTGTTATGGAAGTGTGTATCTAATCTCCATAACTACCCAAAAGGACTCATAGGAAATAGTTCTTGAGCGTATCTGATAACTAAACAATAAGTGTTATGGAAGTGTGTATCTAATCTCCATAACTACCCAAAAGGACTCATAGGAAATAGTTCCTTAACGCATCTGATAACTGCATCAAGTCAGGTTTGCAACTTCTCAAAAAAACAAAAAAAAAGTAATGATGAGTAATGACGGGCTCTCTCTCTCTCTCTCTCTCTCTCTCTCTCTCTCTCTCTCTCTCTCTCTCTCTCTCTCTCTCCTCTCTCTCTCTCTCTCTCTCTCTCTCTCTCTTCTTCTCTCTCTCTCCTCTCTCTCATCTCTCTCTCTCTCTTCTCTCATCTCTCTCCTCTCTCTCTCTCTCTCTCTCTCTCTCTCTCTCTCTCTCTCTCTCTCCTCTCTCTCTCTCTCTCTCTCTCTCTTCTCTTTTCTCTCTCTCTCTCTCTCTCTCTCTCTCTCTCTCTCTCTCTCCCTCTCTCTCTCTCTCTCTTCTCTCCTCTCCTCTCTCTCTCTCTCTCTCTCTCTCTCTCTCTCTCTCTCTCTCTCTCTCTCTCTCTCTCTCTCTCTCTCTCTCTCTCTCTCTCTCTCTCTCTCTCTGTATGTGTGTGTGTAGCAAACCTTCATATTTCATCATTCATTGACACTGGAGCCACGTGCAGTCTTAGCATCCTGTACCCTTCCATTCACCTACTTGACCTACCTACATTACTTTTACTACTTTTTACATTATTTCATCTACCTACCTACATTACATTCAAACTGGAAAAGCGTAGATTTAAAAAAGAAATAGGGAAAAACTGGTTCACAATATAGGGTGGTAAATGATTGGATTGAACTCAGTCGTCAGGTATTTAGTGCGGAGTCAATAGGGAGCTTTAAAATGAGACTAGACAATTTCATGGATGGGGATGAAAGGTGGATGTAGGTAGTTTAAGTAACAGGAACTTAGTGCACATACACACATACACACAAACCACACAGTACCATGTGTGATACTGTTGTACCACAGTAAGGTGGGTGTGGTACTGTGGGTATATGTGGTACTGTGGTACTGTGTGGTACTGTGGGGTGGGTGGGGGTGGGTGGGTCTGGTATGAATTGTCTGGTATGAATTGTCTGATATGAATATCCTGGGGGGGGTGATAGGTGGGGGGGGGTTGTGTGTGTATGTGTGTGTGTGTGTGTGTGTGTGTGTGTGGTGTGTGTGTGTGTGTGTGTGTGTGTCAGGAAAAGCTTCCCGACATAGTTTTATTTCAATTGTAGTTTCCAAGGCCTTGTTGGTTGTTAATTTGACCTTTTTTCTTGAGCAGCTTTGTGATGTCTCTATCCCTGACTTTGCGTGTGTCAATGTTTTCATCTGTATTTGTTTTATGTCTTTGTGTGTGTAAGGGTGAGACTTTTCTTGTGTTTGCGTCTGTCTGTTTGTTTGTAGTTTGCAGTTGTCTATGTCTGTATCCATTTCTCTGTCTGTTTGTCTGTCTGTCTGTCTGTCTGCTCTGTTCTATATCTGCAATTTTGTCTGCATGTTTGTCTGTATGTCTGTCTGTCTGTCTGTCTGTCTGTCTGTCTCAATATTAATTTTTCTGTCTGTATGTCTGTCTGTCTATCTGTATATGTCTGTCTGAGTGTACTGTGTTTGTTTGTTTATGTTTGTTTGTCTCTATTATTTTCTCTCGCCTCTCTCTCTTCTCTCTCTCTCTACTCTCTCTTCCTCTCTCTCTCTCTCTCTCTCTCTCTCGCTCTCTCTCTCTCTCTCTCACTCTCTTCTCTCTCTCTCCGACGTCTCTCTCTCTCTCTTCTCTCATCTCTCTCTCCTCTCTCTCATCTCTCTCTCCTCTCTCTCTCTCTCATCTCTCTCTTCTCTCTCTCTCTCCTCTCTAATTGATAGCTATAGCCTGCTGAAGAACATTTCACTTCCCTTTCAACACGGCAGATGCTTTCCTAACCTGTTATTATTTTGTTCATACATCTGTAATACCTTGATCTTTTCATCTTTCACTTGCCCTTTAACTACACGAGATTCGTCTACCAACACTTGCTTCTCTTCCCACCAATTAGCACGCAATCAAACTGAAATTCCCAAGCTCTCTGTCCTTTGCCACTAATTTTACATCAAAATTCGTAATGACACATTCACTCACTGTTCATCCCTCTCATTTCGCTCACACCCATGACGAGATACTTCCCCTCTGTCAGCGCTTGGCTAGTATAGGCAACAAAGGTTTACAATTAATGTTTCCAACTAATGTGGACTGGTGACAAGTGGAAGTTCCACAATGGTCTGTTTTTAGGCCCATTACTATTTTTGATTTACAATCACGACTTGATAGTGGGATTAGCATGATATCAGCAAGTTTGCTGATGATACTAATTAGTAGAGTATTATTGGATCACAGTCTGACGTAAACATATTGCAAGGGAGACTTAGATAAACTTAACGAGTGGCAGTCCAGATGGCAGATGAATTTATTATTGATAAATGCAGCGTTAGATGTTGGTATAAAAAACCCTGGTAAGAGATACACCTTTAAGCCAATGTATCGCTGAAAAGATCATAAGGTGAAAAAGATCTTGGAGTGAGGGTGACCCCAGACCTCCGACCTAGGCAACAATGTATTGAGGCCAAATAGGCTAATAGATATTAGGATTCATTACCAAAGTGTTTAAAAGTTAGAGTGCGGAAATTATTCTAAAGCCTTATCTGGCTCTAGTCAGAGCATCACCTAGACTATGCGTTCAGTTTTGGTCTCCATATACAGGATGGATATAGATATTGTTTGTTAGAAAAAGTGCAGAGAAGGTGACCAAAATATACAAGGGAATGCGTAAATTTTAGTTATGAAGGAGATTGAAGTTATTAAAATTACACTCCTTCTCGAGAGAACCAGAGTAAGGGGGCGATCTGATAGAAGTTTTGTTACGTGGGATAAAAGGGATTTCATAAGAGGGAGGTAGGAAAATTCTAACGGCGTGTAACCAGGGTTAGAACAATAAGTAATGGATTCAACTGGAAAAGCGTAGATTTAGAAAGGAAATAGGGAAAAACTGGTTTACAAATAGGGTTGTGAATGATGGAATGGTCTCATAGACAGTTAGTTAGTGCGAGTCATGGGACTTAAAGGGGAGCTGGGATAGGTTCGTGGATGTGGATGAAAGGTGGATGTAGGTAGTGTTAGGTGACAGGAACTACCACGTTAGGCTCGCGGCTCTTGTAGCTTCCTTAGTTTCTTATGTTCTTATGTTTTTTTTTTCCCCTGTCACTCATTACAAACTGCTGTACTATATTAACAAGGCTAAAATATAAATCTCCATAAGTAAGATTAAAGAAATGGAATTACTATAATATAGAGAAAGTACGGTTTTACACTGTTACAAAAAAGGATAAATGTAGTTTAAATGATATCTGGCGAAAATAAATTGAAATCAATCCTGGCCCGTCCAAGCGATAGTTTCTGTGATAAGCACTGGTTGTCGGTGTTGTTGTTTGAGGACGGTTCCTCGCGCTAGATAAACCGCCTCATCCGACGTCCTACTGGGTTGTAGTTGATCTCTTTTTTATGCTAAATCAAAGACTCTCACCTTGGCAAACTTGTTAGGGAGTTTTGGTCTTTGAATCCTTGGACAAAATCAACGGTTTTGAATAGTGTTTTAAGAATTCCTATGCTTTTTTTTTTTATGGTACGGAGTAAATTTAGTTTAGTTTATGAGCACGTACGTACTCTTACTTATTACTAAATCACGATGTGTCCCCCTCACGGTGCCGGTGGCTGTGGCAGTGGTTGTGGGTGGCTGTAGCAGTGTGGTTTGTGGCAGTGGTTCTAGCAGGCCCGTGGTCTTTGTGACGTGGCAGCCGAGCATTTCTGGCGGGGCGCTGTTTTGCTGCCAGCCTGTTGTTTGTTTGTTTGTCGTTGCCGCCACTGGTGACGTTTTGTTGACCTGCTGTTGCCACTGCTGACGGCTGTTGTCGCTGCTGTTTCCCGCCGTTTGCTGCGCCACCTGCAGACGTGGTGGCGATGGCGTCCTTGACAGGCCCGCCCACCTGGCCTGGCGGGCCCCTGATGGTGACGGTCTTGGTGGTGGTGTCGGTGGAGGGCGCACCCGTCACCCTCACACCGGGTGTTCCTGAATCATCTTCAGGAGCGCCGCGCCCCAGGACCCACCACGTGGCGCCCGCAGGTCCGGGGCCAACTTCCACCACCGCCACGCACGCCGCCTGTCTCTCCGCCGAGGGGGGGCCGCTCGGCGTCCCTTTTCCCGCGAGTCTTTGCCTCCATGTCCCCTGCAGGTGCCCCGCGTGAGCTCCTTGGCGCCTTGCGACACCTGGCTCTTGAGGCCTTCAGCACCACCATACCTGCGACAGAGTGTCGTGAGGGGGAGGCACGTGTCACTGCCAACTGACGGATACTGTTGACACAACTTTTCCACCTCTTCGCGCGGCGGGCCGATCACGTGTCTGGCATGTTTGTGGCCACGACAGGACCAGCGGCACTGTCCTCCTCCAGCCACGACTGTCCCACCGCCGTCCCGGGGGACGGTGTGGGGAGGGACAGGGGCGCGGCGCTGCCCTCCTTTTCCTTGAGGAGGGGCGGCGTTGTCTCCTTGCCCTTTACTGCCGTGCCGTGTGGCCTCCGGGCCGCGTTGGCCTCCGAGTGGATGGCCTCCACGGCCTTGGATGCTGCTTTTCCTACACTGTCCTTGTCAACAGTTTTCTTCTGGGGGTTCTTGCTGCAGACACTTGCCCACCGAGGCCGTCGTCTTGTTCTTGGTCATCACGAAACCGGCGGCTGCGGCGACGCACCTTCTTGCGCTGCGGCTGCTGGACGAGAGTCCCCGGGAAGGTGGTCCGTCGTTGTCCCGGAGTCCTCAACTCTTAGCTCCAGCGCTGCCTCTTGTGGGGCCGGTCGAGGAGCGGTTCAGGAGGCACGTGTCTGAGGCACCACCAGGCAGTGGCTTCGGGCAGGAACCTCCGCACGGTGCTCCTGGTGGCGGGCTCAAGTCTTCCCTCGACAGGCGGGCGATCCCTGCTGCTCTGTCTTGACGTCGAGCACCTCGAAGCTTTCCACGGCGTCTTTGCGGCTTGTCTTGCACAGCCGCAGCCTTTCCTGCGGCACCGCAAGCTTGGCGAGGTCCTGAACCGCCTTCTTCAGGCCGGCGCAACACCCACACTTGCCTTCCTTGGTCTCTCTTTCCAGTAACACGTTGCTTTTGAGTATTGGGAGTCATGGCCTAGACTTTTCTATACCCACCAGTGTGCCTCTCGTTGACGCAGGTCCCAATAAATAAAAATTCCTACAATCAGTTGGAGTTAGCAACATAGCAACAAATCCTTTTTTGGCACACCCTCACTACAACATCATCACTACTAGTGTCCTCTAACTCCAAGTTTCACCCTGATTGGCTAACCCATTGTCTGTCTAGATCCAAGCTGGCGTCGTAAGGATTCACCGGCGCCGCCTCGTGCCTCCCAACACACAGCCTTAGGGTCCCCGGGTTCCAATATGTTCAACTCCAACCTCCGCGTCCAAGGAGCCTCTCACCCATCATCATCATCAGGCAGCACTACACATTATTGCCCTAGTATTCATGCACCACTGAACGCATTCCTGGCCCCAGTGCAAAACATGACATATTCCCAGGTGTTATTCGCTCTCTCTCTCCTATCTCTCTCTCTTCTCTCTCTCTCGTTCTCTCTCTCTCTCTCCGTCCTCTCTCTCTCTCTTCTCTCTCGTCTCTCTCCTCTCTCTCTCTCCATCTCTCTCTCTCCTCTCTCTCATCCTCTCTCTCCTCTCTCTCTCTCTCTCTCTCACACCAATTTTTGTCTCTAATGGATGGATATTTCTGCACTTAATTATATTTTTTCAAACTTCCTTCCCGCATAAACCTTTCAGAGCTTTGTCTATCGCCTTCCTTCTTAACTAATGGACTTGAGAGCTTTTGGTTATATATACCATTTACATCATCTTCTTGCCTTTCTTTCCCTGAGTCCCTACAGATATTATAATAGGCATTAATCATTCTTGGTTCATGTCTCTTTATTGCATCACCCCACCCTTCCCCACCATAAAACAAATTATAAGTAGGAAAGGTAAGCTTAATCTACCTTAATGTTTGTACCTTGTGTCTTATTCAATTTTTCTCCTTTTCTTATATTTTTTTCTCCCTTTCTTCTTGCAGCATATCTACCAATCGCCTTTTTATTTATTTTACTGTTCCTCACCTTATTTTATCTAACTACCTCGTTCCCTTTCCTCACAATTTCCCGTTTCTCTCTCTTCTCATCTCTCTCTCTCTCTCTCTCCTCCTCTCTCTCTCGTCTCTCTCGTCATCTTCTCTCTCTCTCTCTCCTCTCCATCGTCTCTCTCTCCTCTCTCTCTCTACCTCTCTCTCTCTCTCTCTCTCTCTTTATGTCTCTCCTCTTTCTTTCGGGCTGTTTCTGTCTGGCTGTTTTCCTGTCATGTCCTCTCTCTCTCTTCTCTCTCCCACCTCTCTTCTCTCTCTCTCTCCTCGTCTCCTCTCCTCTCTCTCTCTCTCTCATCTCTCTCTCCTCTCTCTCTCTCTCTCTCTCCTCTCTCTCTCTCTCTCGCTCTCTCTCTTCTCTCTCTTCTCTCCTCTCTCTCTCTCTCTCTCTCTCTCCCTCCCCCCCCCCTGATAGTAGTAATTCTTCAGGCGTCCAGTAATCAAACCTAATCGAGTCACAACATTGTGATACACTCTCCTCTGCCTTAAGGTGCCTGTTCTCTGACTGTTTTATTTCCAGGTGTTAATTAACTGTCAGTCCCGTTTTGTCCGTCTGTTCTAATGGGGATGTCTCAACCCTGTCCACGGTACGGCATGTCTTAACTATCCTGTGTCCCTGTCTGAAGGGTACATGAGTCTCTGCTTATAGAAATCCGTCTATTGTTTGTCCTCTCTCTGTCTGAATGTCGTGTTTGTGTTTCTAGATGGTCAGTTTATTGGTGAGAAGGTCCATTGTTTCCTACTCTCTCTCTCTCTCTCTCTCTCTCTCTCTCTCTCTTCTCGTCTCTCTCTCTCACTCATCTCTCTCTCTCGTCTCTCTCCTATCGTCCTCTCCTCTCATCTCCTTCTCTCTCTTTCCCTCTCGCTCTCTCTCTCTCTCTCTCTCTCTCTCTCTCTCTCTCTCTCTCCTCTCTCTCTCTCTCTCTCTCTCCTCCTCTCTACTCTCGGTCTCTCTCTCTCTCTCTTGCTCCTCTCTCTCCATCCTCGCTCTCTCATCTCCTCGCTTCTCTTCTCTCGTCCTCTCTCTCTCTCTCTCTCCTCTCCTCTCCTCTCTCTCTCTCCTCTCTCTCGTCTTCTCTCGCTCATCTCTCTCTCTACTCTCATCTCGTCTCTCCGCTCTCTCTCTCTCCTCTCTCTCTCTCTCTCTCTCTCTCTCTCTCTCTCCTCTCTCTCTCTCTCTCTCTCTCTCTCTCTTCTCTCTCTCTCTCCTCTCTCTCCTCTCTCTCTCTCTCATCCTCTCTCTCGTCTATCTCTCGTCTCTCTCTCTCTCTCTCTCTTCTCCTCTCTCTCTCTCCTCTCTGCTCCTCCTCTCTCTTTCTCCTCTCTCTCTCATCCTCTCTCCTCTCTCTCTCTCTCTCTCTCATCTCTCTCATCTCTCTCTTCTCTTCGTCTCGCTCTCTCTCTCTCTCTCTCTCTCTTCCTCGGTCTCTCTCTCTCTCTCTCTCTCTCTCGTATTCAGGGGAAGCATAGAAGGTGAATCTACCTGGACAGAAACCAGGTGTCTCAAGACGTCTTCCAGTGGCTTAATGGAGCTTAATGACGTGCTCTCTCAAAGGCCCAGCCAGGGATTGTTACCATACCTTCCTCAAGAGCTCAAGACGCTCATCAGACCTCTCTTCCGCCTCTTTGTCTTGTTAATCCTTCCTGCTACTTCCCTGATTCTCCTCCTAGCAGTGTCATTTTTGTCTGCATTCTCTTCCTTGGTTTTGTCCTTTTTCATTTCACAAGCATTCAAATCCTCATTACAGTCTTCCTCCTCCTCCTCCTCCCTCCTCCTGCCTCCTCCTCCTCCTCCTCCTCCTCTCCTCCTCCTCCTCCTCCTCCTCCTCTCCTCTCTCCCCTCCTCCTCCTCCCCTCCTCCTCCTCCTCCTCCCTTCTTCACGCAAATTAATACTTGGCTCTCATTTAAACCACCACCACTCCACCACTCGACGCTGATGACATATTAATTGTACCGAGATGTACGGATATTAGTAGCGGATTAACAGTATTAATAATTGTGATTTCAATTCCAGTATCAATAATGGAACGAGAAATTTAATTTCACATTCATGTCAAGTTAATTTTAATTATTTTACAAGACTGTTGCTTTTTTATTCACACTAACGAGAGGTTTAACATAGAAGTTTTTTTTTGCTAACTCGCGACATTTAGTTTAACAAAGCTGTCACTGGTTCGATGACTTTTATGGATCATTACATTGCACTTGTATAATTAAAACTATGATTTGATTGTTATAAGAACATGAGAACATTACGAAATAAGGAAGCTATAATGTTAGCAAAGGAAAGTTCAGATGATCGTTTTGGTAGACTTTTAATAGACTCATTCCTACTATGTTTTTACTCCTATACTAAAAACTAAGATGACTATTATAAATGTTAGCCAAAGGAAAACTGCAGGTTTAACGTCTGGTAGACTTTATACACTCAGGTCCTTCTCGCTACATAACCTGAAGCATTGCAATAAGCGGTAACATTAATGATCCTGGAATACATTAATGGGGAATTTTCATCAAGCTGAGTAAGTAATGTGACACTCAGAGCAGACCGTTCAGGTGAGAATACTCAGTCAAGGTGTCCACTAATCACATTAGGAACAAACTTGCCTTCGAACACGTGCATGCATTAGTACGTAACATGACGCAGAGGGGGAGACTTAGCACAACACTGAGAAATTGCTGATCAGTAAGCAAACTTGGAAGTCGTATTAGAACTTTCGATTAATCTAAATTCCCCAAGACTTAAGATTGTTTAACCGCTTGAGACCCAGAACGTAATTTTTATTGTAATTTGTTTACCATTTAGACGATTTTTTGTGTATATAAGCAATATTTTATAGCTATGACCTGTTAAGTATCCTTGTCGACTAACTAATTCGGTATAATCAGTTACTTTTTGAAATTTTATGGCTTGACTACACACAATTTTTTATAGCAAAGGAAAGTTCTGGGCGTGAAGGGGTTAATAAGGAAGAAAGTCATTACAAACACTATAGGCTCTTTTACTAGGCGTCCTAACACATACTCCTGCTGTAACATCCCGTGCCTCTCACCTTCCCTCACCGTGTCACTCTTGCTCTCTAACCCTTCCCTGTTTTATGCTTTGCCATATGTGCCCTCTGATGTTTGGCACATTTTCCCCTTTTTTCGGCATTACAATCAAGTGATAACACGTAAGTAACGAGAGTAAAATGTCAAATGTCTTCAATATTTTAGTTCATTGCTCATATGCTCATATGCGTTCCGCATACAAGACAATGCCACAAAACTCCCGACTGCTCTAAATGAAGTAATTTCATAGATACTTTACAATTTGTGGGAAATTAAATCTTACAAGTGATAAATAAACTTGAGGGAAACAATTAGCGACATATATACAAGTTTCAAAAATTATAATAGATTAAGTAATATTCCCTGTATAATATTTGTATATTTTGTATGTTTATAATCTTATTGTATATCTCTTTTTTTGTATAGGGCCTTTTTAAAGAACAGTTCCACATACACCGTTTAACTTTTAAAACTTATTGTAATTTTTGTTTGAATATAAATATGAAAAATAAAAAGTTACGAGACAATTGCTCTATTCTATGCTCGATCTTTAACTTCTTCGTTCACTTCCTTCCTTCCTTCTTCCTTCCTTCCTTCCTTCCTTCACTTCCCTTCCCTTCTTCTTATCCCAGGATGCATCAGGCCACCCAGTGGAGGGTGAGGGCTAGGTTCTTGGGTCAGTGTGTTGGGTTTTCAGGCAAAGAGGGACGTGTTGCCTGCCTCCCCCCCCTCCCCTTCCTGTCCTGTCCTGTCTCCCCCCAGCCCGTGCTGTCATGATTAGGGAACTTAAAGCCGGACATGGGCGGGCAGGGCGCCGCCTTCCCCTCATATGCAGTAAATGGGCGGGGTGGGCCGTGGGGAAAGTTAGTTCAGAATGCTAAAAGTAAACTCATGTCCACGTGTTAGGAGATTCCATTTTTATCGCTTCACGTTTTAGTTTTTTTTTTGTTCTGGAAATGAAATGAATAAAATAAACTAATTTCCACAGGTTTTGAGATTCGTTTTTATCCGCGTCACTATTTTTGTGCCATTTTTTGTTTGTGTTTTATTGCAAATTATGTTGCGAAAAGTTTTGTCTGTAGTGTAGTGCCTGGAAATTCCAAGGAAAATAATAAATATATATTTGTATACTCTTGCCTCCTTTCACTCCTCATTAGCGAAGCATTACATCAAGAATGTAAGCAGGAAGCAGGGCTTTTGGCACATTCCGGTACAGTGGTTTTAGTTTGCCTCCAGATAAGCAGGATTTTTAATAGCAGTATTTTTTCCCTACGATAATAGAAGGCAACTCCAAGGACGGCCAGGGCGGCGCAGCTGAAAGGCGTGAGTACACGACAGGGTTTTCCCTCCGGCGTGAGTAACGGTTTTTACCCATCGAGTGCCCAAACTTACACAACATTCGCTCGGTCTATTGGACTTTTTATTTTTTATCTTTTTTTTTTTTTACATCACAAAGGACTGGCTAGGCAAAAAAGTGGTAAAAAAAAGAAAAAAAGGACGCTGTTCCCTCAGCGCCACGCTAACAACGCAGTGGAATACTACAGTTTAATAATAAAAGTATAATTTATGGTTTATATTTTATTAATTTGTAACGTTTCACAACATTTTTTTTCCCACATAATATTTTGGCGTTAAGAAAACAGTTGGAAGTTTGTTTTCTAGTAGACAAAATCATTTTTCCAACGTCTTCTAGGCTGTTATCAACACTGCCAATGTCTCTTTCCACTTACACGCAACTAAAACTTTGCCGTGAATGAAACATACGCGTAGCTTTCCGCTCCTAGCTGCGCCGTGTATTGGTGACACTTTTTTTTGGCATCTTACATCATTACATGTACCATCACGGTTCTGTATCAGTGTTTCTTAACCTTTTAGGCCACCACGGTCCCTTTAGGTCAGTGGGTCCTTGCCCTCCATTCCCGCCCCCCCCCCCTTTCACTTCTTCAACCAAGATATTTAAGAATATTCTTGAATCAGAAAGAAAAACTGAAAAAATGTGTTTTTACCACTTATTGTGGACATAAATGTTCATTTATACCTTGCATTTACCCAGCTTCTCCTCATTCCTCGTTCCTCGGACCCTCACAATAATGAAAATAATAACAATAATAATAGTAATAATAATAAACAAATAATATTGCAGAAAAGTCTACCGAGTTAGTGAAACGCCGCAAAATGTTACCGCAGAGTTTTCCAGCCACGCTTTCTTCTCTGTAGCGACGTTCTTCGATCTTCGTTCACCCTCGCGAGCGAGCTTCATGTTCAAGCGAAGGCCGAGCTTCAAGTTAAATACTTGACAGTTCTTCCTTTATCTCTCTTGGATCACGCCCCCCTAGGTAATTACCTAAGCCCCCTTAAGGGGACGCGCCCCCCAGGTTAAGAACCGCTGCTCTATATAGTAACCCTCCGCCACTTGTCACATCACCAACGTGTGATTTCATGGCCGTGTGAAGGGACAGTGTGGCTTGTGTGATGGTGATGCCTTGTGTACCAGGACGCACTGCCTCCTCCACCTACTGCTGCTGTTGTGGTGGTGGTGGAGGGAGCCAATCTAATAGGTTTTGTTGTTGTATTAGTATTAGTAGTAGTAGTAGTAGTAGCAGTACTATATATGTGTATAAGTAATTTACATGTTGTATTTATATGTAGGTCACGTACTGTATTGTATTATATCTAGTGTTATACCTACATACTTATCAATGTTTAGATAACAATGTGCATGATATCAGGTTAAAGGTGTGGTCGATTGATTACGGAACACCAGATAAGTGGCAGCAGTTGATAGTTTTTGAAGTCTACCATCAAGACTCGTTTTCTATGGAAAGTATTATTGACTATTTTCTATGTCTGTATGGGCAACTATGGTAGATTAGGGCAGCCTTTTTGAGCTTGTGATATTGATAGGCATTCTAGTACCGTTGTGACGATATAAAGAGTTGCCAATATAAAGGGTTGCATGGCCCCTACTGCGCATGCGCGGAAAAGCGCAACTTTATTTATCGTTGATACGGCGATATATTTGGTTGCCTGATAAATAGTGTCACCAAAACACAAGTATTTATTTTCTCATGTAGGTCATTTATCTATACTAGTCAGTGATAACTTCGATCATAGACCACTATACAGTGGTATATATGTATGGTTCTTTACAGCTTATTTACCATGTAGCTATGTGGCGATGAATGTGGTACCCTGATAAATAGTGTCACCAAAACACAAGTTATATTATTTTCTCATGTAGGTCATTTATTTATACTAGTCGGTGTTTAACTTCGATCATAGACCACTATACAGTGGTATATATGTATGGTTCTTTACATCTTATTTACCACGTAGCTATGTGGCGATGAATGTGGTACCCTGATAAATAGTGTCACCAAACACAAGTCATATTATTTTCTCATGTATAGGTCATTCATTTATACTAGTCAGTGATAACTTCGATCATAGACCACTGTGGTACAGATACAGTGGTATATAATGCTTCTTTACATCTTATTTACCATGTAGCTATGTGGCGATGAATGTGGTACCCTGATAAATAGTGTCACCAAAACCACAAGTCATATTATTTTCTCATGTAGGTCATTTATTTATACTAGTCAGTGATAACTTCGATCATAGACCCACTATACAGTGGTATATATGGTTCCTTACATCTTATTTACCATGTAGCTATGTGGCGATGAATGTGGTACCCTGATAAATAGTGTCACCAAAACACAAGTCATTATTATTTCTCATGTAGGTCATTTATTTATACTAGTCAATGATAACTTCGATCATAGACCACTGTGGTACAGATACAGTGGTATATATGGTCCTTTACATCTTATTTATCATGTAGCGATGTGGCGATGAATGTGGTACCCTGATAAATAGTGTCACCAAAACACAAGTCATTTTATTTTCTCATGTAGGTCATTTATTTATACTAGTCAGTGATAACTTCGATCATAGACCACTATACAGTGGTATATATGGTTCTTTACATCTTATTTACATGTAGCTATGTGGCGATGAATGTGGTACCCTGATAAATAGTGTCACCAAAACCCAAGTCATATTATTTTCTCATGTAGGTCATTCATTTATACTAGTCAGTGATAACTTCGATCATAGATCACTGTGGTAAAAAATACAGTTGGTATATATGCTTCTTTACATCTTATTTACCATGTAGGCTATGTGGCGATGAATGTGGTACCCTGATAAATAGTGTCACCAAAACACAAGTCATATTATTTTCTCATGTAGGTCATTCATTTATACTAGTCAGTGATAACTTCGATCATAGACCACTGTGGTACAGATACAGTGGTATATATGCTTCTTTACATTTTATTTACCACGTAGCTATGTGGCGATGAATGTGGTACCCTGATAAATAGTGTCACCAAAACCCAAGTCATATTATTTCTCATGTAGGTCATTCATTTATACTAGTCAGTGATAACTTCGATCATAGACCACTGTGGTACAGATACAGTGGTATATATGCTTCTTTACATCTTATTTACCATGTAGCTATGTGGCGATGAATGTGGTACCCTGATAAATAGTGTCACCAAAACACAAGTCATATTATTTTTCTCATGTAGGTCATTTATTATACTAGTCAATGATAACTTCGATCATAGACCACTGTGGTACATATACAGTGGTATATATGCTTCTTTACATCTTATTTACCATGTAGCTATGTGGCGATGAATGTGGTACCCTGATAAATAGTGTCACCAAAACACAAGTCATATTATTTTCTCATGTAGGTCATTTATTTATACTAGTCAGTGATAACTTCGATCATAGACCACTGTGGTACAGATACAGTGGTATATATGCTTTCTTTACATCTTATTTACCTTGTAGCTATGTGGCGATGAATGTGGTACCCTGATAAATAGTGTCACCAAAAAAACAAGTCATATTATTTTCTCATGTAGGTCATTTATTTATACTAGTCAGTGATAACTTCGATCATAGACCACTATACAGTGGTTTATATATTGTTCTTTACATCTTATTTACCATGTAGCTATGTGGCGATGAATGTGGTACCCTGATAAATAGTGTCACCAAAACACAGTCATATTATTTTCTCATGTAGGTCATTTATTTTAACTAGTCAGTGATAACTTCGTCATAGACCACTATACAGTGGTATATATGAAATGGTTCTTTACATCTTATTTACCATGTAGCTATGTGGCGATGAATGTGGTACCCTGATAAATAGTGTCACCAAAACACAAGTCATATTATTTTCTCATGTAGGTCATTCATTTATACTAGTCAGTGATAACTTCGATCATAGACCACTGTGGTACAGATACAGTGGTATATATGCTTCTTTACATCTTATTTACCTTGTAGCTATGTGGCGATGAATGTGGTACCCTGATAAATAGTGTCACCAAAACACAAGTCATATTATTTTCTCATGTAGGTCATTTATTTATACTAGTCAGTGATAACTTCGATCATAGACCACTATACAGTGGTATATATGGTTCCTTACATCTTATTTACCATGTAGCTATGTGGCGATGAATGTGGTACCCTGTTTAAATAGTGTCACCAAAACCCAAGTCATATTATTTTCTCATGTAGGTCATTCATTTATACTAGTCAGTGATAACTTCGATCATAGACCACTGTGGTACAAATAAAAGTGGTATATATGCTTCTTTACATCTTATTACCATGTAGCTATGTGGCGATGAATGTGGTACCCTGATAAATAGTGTCACCAAAACCAAGTCATATTATTTTCTCATGTAGGTCATTCATTTATACTAGTCAGTGATAACTTCGATCATAGACCACTGTGGTACAGATACAGTGGTATATATGCCTCTTTACATCTTATTTACCATGTAGCTATGTGGCGATGAATGTGGTACCCTGATAAATAGTGTCACCAAAACACAAGTCATATTATTTTCTCATGTAGGTCATTCATTTTATACTAGTCAGTGAATAACTTCGATCATAGACCACTGTGGTACAAATACAGGGGGTATATATGCTTCTTTACATCTTATTTACCATGTAGCTATGTGGCGATGAATGTGGTACCCTGATAAATAGTGTCACCAAAACACATGTCATATTATTTTCTCATGTAGGTCATTTTTTATACTAATCAGTGAAAACTTCGTTTCATAGACCACTATACATTGGTATATTGTATGGTTCTTTACATCTTATTTACCACGTAGCTATGTGGCGATGAATGTGGTACCCTGATAAATAGTGTCACCAAAACACAAGTCATATTATTTTCTCATGTAGGTCATTCATGTATACTAGTCAGTGATAACTTCGATCATAGACCACTGTGGTACAGATACAGTGGTATATATGCTTCTTTACATCTTATTTACCATGTACCCTATGTGGCGATGAATGTGGTACCCTGAAAAAATAGTGTCACCAAAACACAAGTTTATTATTTTCTCATGTAGGTCATTTATTTATACTAGTCAGTGATAACTTCGATCATAGGCCACTGTGGTACAGATACAGTGGTATATATGCTTCTTTACATCTTATTTACCATGTAGCTATGTGGCGATGAATGTGGTACCCTGATAAATAGTGTCACCAAAACACAAGTCATATTATTTTCTCATGTAGGTCATTTATTTATACTAGTCAGTGATAGCTTCGACCATAGACCACTGTGGTACAGATACAGTGGAATATATGGTTCTTTACATCTTATTACCTTGTACTATGTGGCGATGAATGTGGTACCACTGATAAATAAGGAAACCAAAACACATGTTATATTATTTTCTCATGTAGGTCATTTTATATACAATTGGTATAC
>JACEEZ010014732.1:70000-95000 GCA_016584305.1 Chionoecetes opilio
ATTTATATTGTCGAGCCATAAAATCACGAAAAGTAACTGAATATACCAAATTAGTTAGTGGATAAGGATATTAAACAGGTCATATCTATAGAATATTGCTTATAGTCGCTAAAAATAGTCTAATGGTGCACAAATTACATTGGAAATTACGTTCTGGGTCTCAAGGGCTTAATAAGGAAGAAAGTCATTACAAACACCATAGGCTCTTTAACTAGGCGTCCTAACACATACTCCTGCTGTAACATCCCGTGCCTCTCACCTTCCCTCACCGTGTCACTCTTGCTCTCTAACCCTTCCCTGTGTTATGCTTTGCCATAGTGCCCTCTGATGTTTGGCACATTTCCCCTTTTTCGGCATTACAATCAATCGATAACACGTAAGTAACGAGAGTAAAATGTCAAATGTCTTCAATATTTTAGTTCATTATTTATACAAGACAATGCCACAAAACTCCCGACTGCTCTAAATGAAGTAATTTCATAGATACTTTACAATTTGTGGGAAATTAAATCTTACAATTGATAAACAAACTTGAGGGAAACAATTAGCGAAATAGATAAAGGTTCAAAATATATAATAGATTAAGTAAATATTCCCTGTATATATTGTATATTTTGTATGTTATAATCTTACTGTATATCTCTTTTTATGTATAGGCTTTTAGAACAGTTCCACATACAGCGTTTAACTTTAAGACTTATTGTAATTTTTGTTTAAATATAAATATGAAAAATTAAAAGTTTTGACAATTGCTTTATTTCTATGCTCGCTCTTTAACTCCTTCCTTCCTTCCTTCCTTCCTTCCCTTTCCCTTTCCCTTTCCCTTTCCCTTTCCCCCTCCTTCCTTCCCCTTCTTCCTATCTCCAGGCTGCATCAGGGGACCCAGTGGAGGGTGAGGGGAGGTTCATTGGTCAGTGTGTTTGGGTAGTCAGGCAAGAGGGCGTTGTTTGCCTGCCTGCCCCCCCCCCCCCCTTCCTTCCTGTCCTGTCTCCCCCCAGCCACGTGCATGTCATATTAGGGAACTTAAAGCACAGACATGGGCGAGGCAGGGCGCGCCTGAGCCGCGCCTCCCCTTCATATGCCAGTAAATGGGCGGGGTGGGCGTGGGGAAAGTTAGTTCAGAAATGATAAAGTAAACTCATTTTCACGTGTTAGGAGATTCGTTTTTATCCACATCACTTTTTTTTTTCTTTTTTTTTTTTTTAGTTGCAAATTATGTTTATGAAAAGTTTTGTCGTGTAGTAGTAGTCACTGGAAATTCCAAGGAAATATAAGTATATATTTGCATACTCTTGCCTCCTTTCACTCCTCATTAGCGAAGCATTACATCAAGAATGTAAGCAGGACGCAGGGCTTTTGGCAACATTCACGTGTACATGTGGTTTAGTTTGCCTCCAGGATAAGCAGGAATTTTTAATAGTCAGTATTTTTTCCCTTACAGATAATGAAGGCAATCCAAGGACGGGCCAGGGCGGCGGCAGCTGACGGCGTGAGTACACGACACGGGTTCCCTCGGGCGTGAGTACAGGTTTTACCCTCGAGTGCCCAAACTTACACAACATTCGCCAGGTCTAGTGGACTTTTATTTATTTATCTTTTTTTTTTTTTTTTTACATCACAAAGGACTGGCTAAGGGCAAAAAAAAGTGGTAACAAAAAAAAAAAAGGAACGCTGTCCCTCCGCGCCACGCTAACACACAGTGGAATACTACAAGTTTAATAATAATAGTATAATTTATGGTTATATTTTATTAATTTGTAGACGTTCAACACATTTTTTTCCCACATAATATTTTGGCGTGAAGAAAACATTGGAAGTTGTTTTCTAGTAGTACAAAATCATGTTTCCAACGCCATTCTAGGCTGTTATCAACACTGCCAATGTCTCTTTCACTTACATGCAACTAAAAAACTTTGCAGGTGACATGAAACATACGCGTAGCTTTCCGCTCCTCGCTGCGCCGTGTATTGGTGACACTTTTTGGCATCTTACATCAGTTACATGGTACAATCACGGTCTGTATCAGTGTTTCTTAACCTTTTAGCCACCACGGGCCCTTTAGTAGTGGGTCCTTGCCTCCATGCCCCCCCCCCCCCTTTCACTTCTTCAACCAAGATATTTAAGAATATTCTTGAATCAGAAAGAAAGACTGAAAAAATGTGTTTTTACCACTTATTGTGAACATAAATGTTCATTTATACCTTGCATTTACCCAGCTTCTCCTCATTCCTCGTTCCTCGGACCCTCACAATAATGAAAATAATAACAATAATAATAGTAATAATAATAAACAAATAATATTGCAGAAAAGTCTACCGAGTTAGTGAAACGCGGCAAGATGTTACCGCACAGTTTTCCAGCCACGCTTTCTTCTCTGTAGCGACATTCTTCGATCTTAGCTCACCCTCGTGAGCGAGCTTCATGTTCAAGCGAAGGCCGAGCTTCAAGTTAAATACTTGACAGTTCTTCCTTTATCTCTCTTGGCTCACGCCCCCCTAGGTAACTACCTAAGCCCCCTTAAGGGGACGCGCCCCCCAGGTTAAGAGCCGCTGCTCTATATAGTAACCCTCCGCCACTTGTCACATCACCAACGTGTGATTTCATGGCCGTGTGAAGGGACAGTGTGGCTTGTGTGATGGTGATGCCTTGTGTGCCAGGACTCACTGCCTCCTCCACCTACTGATGCTGTTGTGGTGGTGGTGGAGGGAGCCAATCTAATAGGTGTTTGCACTGACGTCACGATCTAGCGTCTTCAAGCCAAATGCCGCCCGTCAGAGCGAGCTGGAGGACCAACAAACTCCATTTGCAGCCCGTGTTTGCCAGCTTATGGTAATTTCCCCGTACTAAATATATGTTTATCAGTATAAAAGGTATACTGTTATCTTCGGAAATGTTTGTTCTATAATGTTATCAAATAAAAAACCGTAAAACACACTAAAGAAATGCCATTATGAGACTCTCAAGAAATATGGATGAACTTAATATTCTATTAAACTCTTCGTCATTTAATACTTTGCGAGAAAACTTTTTACATGGAGAATATGAATAGAAGCGGAATTTCATTAGCTTTCCATTGATACATTTCGTTTTCTGAAATGGGAAATTTGCAGCATGCATAAATGAGCGTTTAAATAAATAAATAACACCCTCAATCAGGAAAATTACCCGATTTTATGATGTTATTTATTTAGTTAACGCTAATTTATGCACGGTTCTAATTCATTTTTCAGAAAACGAAATATATCAATGGAAAGCTAATGAAATTCCGCTTCTATTGATATTATCCATGTAAAAAGTTTTCTCGCAAAATATTAAATGGGAGCTGGTGTCGCAGTTTATTTCATCGCTGCAGTTTAGAATGACGCATCGCGGCTGCCAAATGTACGACTTATTCAGTTCAGTTCTTATATTCCACTCGGTGACTGGTGTGAGTGTGCACTGCACTATTGAGGGATGTGGCACGCTGTGACTGCTAAATTTTCCCTGTCTATCCCTCCATGCCTTTGTGTTCTTGCCATAATTATAAACAGAAAGGAAACACCAATCAAAAAGAGGCTCAAACAGCCAGAGAGGCTCGCTTTTCCAGGTCGCAGACTCGCATCCAGTTTTTTTTGGGCGCATTTTGCCCAACATATCGTACTGCCAGCTACTGCCGATATCGTACTGAGGAGTGTTGTGACGCTGCTGCGTACATACCAATCATGATATTCTAGGAATCAGGCAGGACAGAGATGAATATATAAACACTGTTAATGAACTCAGATCTTAATGTACTGAGTGGAAGCAATGGAAACAATGACTACGTGATAACATAGCTACCGTAGATAACACTATAGTCGCCAGCTGCATTAATGTCGCCAGGCGCCATATATTACGAATGATAGCATCACTACTGATGTGTATGTGCCACTGAAGATGATACACAGTAGTTTATATCATGACTGTATAATCTACCCTGTTTCAGCGTTGTTTTATGCGTTGTATCTGCAAGTAAATACAAATTCAAATTTCACTACTGGTTTGTTTTTTTGGGCGACGACGACAGCGGGAGGACACTCAGAACATAAACACTAGCTGGCGATCTTAGTGTAGGTCGCCACTCTGGTGATATTTTTGTAGTTTGTTCATTTATAGCCATACTATGACACAGATGAAGACACAAAATGACACAGACTCTCCAGATAGCCCCTTCTAACTTTCCTGAAATCATGGATGTAGAAATGTTAGTATTAACGCAACCTGAATTCTGTAAATCGAAAAAAAGAAGTTGTCCTGGCGACGTAAGTGTTATCTACGGTACCAGTAACTATAGGCAAACGTATGTGATAGTTATATAAATTACAAGCCGTTGTTGGTCAAAGTAGGTATGCCAAGGTAATATATACCTACCCACCTTGAATACCTGCTTTCTTTATCTGGTGTATCGTCTCCATTACTACGTATATATTCTTTAGTGCAATTTTTTTTATAAATGAATTAACTGATAGATGAATAGATAGATAAAGAATTTTGTATCCATCTATCAATCTATCTATCTATCTATCTATATAATTATATATATAATTATATATATAATTATAATATATTATATATATATATATATATATAATATATATATATATATATATATATATATATATATATATTATATATTATATATATATATATATATATATATATATATATATAATTATATAATATATATATATATATATATATATGAATTGCCATAGTATGAGTTGTCATGGTATGAGTTGCCATGGTATGAGTTGCCGGGGTATGAATTGTCCGGGGTATGAATTGTCCGGGGTATGAATTGTCCGGGGTATGAATTGTCCGGGGTATGAATTGTCCGGGGTATGAATTAGCATGGTATGAATTGTCTGGTATGAATTGTCCGGGGTATGAATTGTCCGGGGTGTGAATTGTCTGGTATGAATTGTCGGGGTGGGTAAGGGGGGGGTAATGTGGGTATGTGTGGTACTGTGGTACCACACATACACACACACACACATACACACACACACACATACCACACATACCACACACTGGAACTACCACGTGTAGGTCTCGCGGCCTCTTGTAGATTTCCATTTTTCCATTTGTGTGTTATGTTATTATTTTCCAGCTTTATGTTTATAAGCCTAGATAGCTCAGTTGGGAGAGCGTTAGACTGAAGATCTAAAGGTCCCTGGTTCGATCCCTGGTCTGGGCAATGTAGTTTTGGAGATGTAGGAAAAGTTCTTACGGCTATAACTGCTCATTTTTAGTATTTAGTGTTTAGTAATAGTATTTTTTTTTTTTTTTTTAGTAATCAGGGTAGAACAAGAATTAACAGGGAAAACGTATATTTTAAAAAGACAGGAAGAAACTGGCTCACAAATAGGGTGGTAAATTATTGGAATGGACTCGGTCATCAGGTAGTTAGTGCGGAGTCATTAGGGAGCTTTAAAATGCGACTAGACAATTTCATGGATGAGGATATGAGAGGTGGATGTAAGTAGTATTAAGTAACATGAACTACCACGTATAGGTCTCACGGCCTCTTGTAGCTTCCTTATTTTCTTATGTTCTTATTACCTTCTTTCACCTCCCTTCTCATCTTCCTTCTCATCCTCCTTCGCGTGGATTGCAGATCGTAAGCCTCCAGAAGGTCCCACGTCTCCTTCCCGACATCCATCCTCGTGTCAAAGCTAATGAGTCTTGCCCGGCCCTAAGTGGTGCGTGCTTGCCCCACTATTACCCGCTCCGAGGCCCCGCGGGTGACTACGCGGGGAGCGGCGGGCGGCGGGGCGGGAATGAGGTGGTCGGGGACAAACCGGTTCTAATGGAATTCAATAATGCTTTCCCACTTTGGTGATTTTATGTTTATTTGGTCTTGCCTTAGAGTGCATTATTATTATCATGGTACTGTTTTGAGGCGACACGCGTAGCGGGGGAAAAAGTTAAGGAGTGGTCAGTAAATATTCGGTAACCTGGAAAAACGTTGATTTAATTAAGAAATAGGGAGAAACTGGTTCACGAACAAGGTGGTAGATGATTAGAATGGACTCGTCATCAGGTAGTTAGTGCGGAGTCATTAGGGAGTTTTAAAAGGAGGCTAGACATTTTTCTGGATGGGGATGAAAGGTGGATGTAGGTAGTGTTAAATAACAGGAACTACTACGTGTAGGTATCACGGCCTCTTGTAGCTTCCTTGTTTTCTTATGTTCTTATGTTCTTCTTATTTTCTTAACTTACATGTCCGTCGTGAGATATAGTTTTCTGGACAGTAACTGCATGTGTGTGTGTGTGTGTATCTGTGTCTGTGTCTGTGTCTGTGTCTGTGTCTGTGTGTGTGTGTGTGTGTGTGTGTGTGTGTGTGTGTGTGTGTGTGTGTGTGTGTGTGTGTGTGTGTGTGTGTGTGTGTGTGTGTGTGTGTTTACCTCGCATCCGATTACCCCGCCGTTATTATGATGGAATTATCAGTCATCAGCGTGCCTGCTTTCCTCTGTTATTAATAGACACCAAGAGTTTTAGGAACATAAGAAAATAAGGAAGCTACAAGAGGCCGCGAGACCTACACGTGGTAGTTCCTGTTACTTAACACTACCTACATCCACCTTTCATCCCCATCCATAAAATTGTCTCGCCTCCTTTTAAAACTCCCTATTGACTCCGCACTAACTACCCCATGACTGAGTCCATTTAAATAATTTACCATCCTATTTGTGTTTTAGGACATTTACTCTCGTTTTCAGTCAACCATGGCAGATAGAAATGACAAACACCTTCTAGATCCTATTCAAAGATCCTCCTAATCAAGCATATATTCATGTGATTCTATAGGGTCAGACATTCACCTTATCCTGTACAGAGATCCTTGAATCCTACAAATAAAATGCCAGTCATCCTTAGTCGCACAGACAGACACATTCTCTGGGTAACAAAGACTCACACCACACACTCCATCTTGATCAACAAACATCTGCTTGATCTTACATACCAACACACAAACATACTAACTAACATACCAACAAACTAACATACTAACTAACATACGTGTACCAACAAACTAACATACCAGCAAACTAATATTCTAACTAACATACAACATACATGCTAAACTAACATACTAAGCCCTCATGATTCTCTATAGACTCTTTAAACATGCACATTATCTGCATACATACGATACTTATGGACAACAACAAACATTCTATCTCACACACACACACACACACACACACACACACACACACACACACACACACACACACACACACACACACACACACACACACACACACAACCACACACAACACACAACACAACACACACACACACACACACACACACACACACACACACACACACACACACACACACACACACACACACACACACACACACACACACACACACACACACACACACACACACACACACACACACACACACACACACACACACACACACACACACACACACACACACAACACACACACACACACACACACACACACACACACACACACACACACACACACACACACACCACACACACACACACACACACACACACACACACACACACACACACACACAACACACACACACACACACACACCACACACACACACACACTGCACCTCACAAACACTCATAAAATCTCCACAAAACAAGTCAAGGGCAAAGCGAGAATCCGACAAACACGTGAAAGGATTCCTAAAACACCAAATACGTTCAGGAGACGAAGGACTCAATTCCTCTAAATAGGCCCCGATGCTCCTGATATAAAAAAAAAAAGTCAATTCAAGAACCTTAGAGCCAAACTCTCCTCCCCCGAGGAGGAGCATGCCAGGCCAGCTTCGCTATGGTCTCTTATTGGTTGAAAAAATTCAGTGGAAATCGGGCATCCTACAGTCCTTCGTTATTTCTTTAAAAACACACCACATATTTATGTTTAGATCAATAGTTTAGTCGAAAAAGGCCAAAAACCAAATGAGGCCAAAATTTTGAGGAATTTTGCAGCCAGAAAAAAAGATTTTTTTATTTACATATATACGTAAAAATTCTCTCACTAATAATTGTGTAGAATGACGCAGTAAATACTTGTTATTCAATGTAATTTTCACAGTGATGAATATTAGTGGAGATTAAGTAATGTTTGTATGCATTTATAGGGCGTAAATAAGGTAACTGAGGGAAGAAATAGCTTTAAGAATCGACTATCGGCAAACAAAGGCCAGATTCGTGATTGCCATCGGTAGAAGCTCCTATATACCGAGTTTCATCCAAATAGGGAGATTTGTATAGAACATAAAAGATGCAGCTCTTGAAGGCCGATCCGGTGGTATATGCGTAAGTGAAATTCATGCATAAATGAAGGCACAAATCAATGTTTCATAAATACTTTAAAAAACAATATATCTCAAGAATGTGACATGTTAGGACTAAATTTAGGATTTATGTGTTATTTTTGTTTAGATAAAAAGTTTAGTCGGAAAAGGCCAAAAACCAAATGATGCCCAAATTTTGAGGATTTTTGCAGCCAGAAAAAATGATTTTTTTTATTTACATGTATACGTAAAAATTATCTCAGTAATATTTGTGTCTAATGACGCTGTAAATACTTGTTATTCAATGTAATTTTCCCAGTGATGAATGTTAGTGGAGATGGAATAATGTTTGTATGCATTTATAGGGGGGAAATAACTATGATATTTTTTATTTACATATATACGTAAAAACAGTCTCAGTAATAATTGTGTATCATGACAGTATATATAATTGTTACTATATATAATTTCCCCAATAATGAATATTTGTTGATCGGTAAAAACCGTACGCTAATATTCATACTCTAACTCCCAAACCGTAAGTCGTACAGCGTTTGTACTTGACAGGCTAAGGATAGTAAACCCTACGTTGCTTCAAATATGTAAACAGTCATTGGGCCAACAAAAGTCGTATAAACTCGTCACAACGAAAAAACCGTAAAATTCATACGTGGCAACTCGCGAACCAAAAGTCACAGACCATTGGTGATGGTTTCCGCTAGACCGGCAATGACCGCACAAAAAAACATGTATTCCAAACGTTGGCCGTTAAATGTCCAATGAACGCGTCACAACGAAAAAACCGTAAAATCCATACGTGGCAACTCAAGAACCAAAAGTCACATACCGTTGGTGATGGTTTCCCCAAGACCGGCAACGGACGTACAACAAAACTTGTATTCCAACTGTAGGCCTTTACATTTCAAATAAACGCATCAGATCGAAAAAAACGGTCTAAGTCCAGCTCACGCTCCTCTATCTATAATAATATAAGCGAAAGTGTGTGTTTGTGTGTGTATGTGTGTCTGTGAATAGAATAGAATAAAATATATTTAGAATAGAATAGAATATATTTATTTGCTCAGACTTTATAAAAAGTATGGAGCACAGCTCCTGTGTATATATATATACACATTCATAACCGAAAAATCATCTAAACAGCTTAATCAAAGCATTTACAAATTGTGCTAAATTTGTTAATATTATTACATTTTTGTTCTGCATCAGCATTGTAAATTTAGAGTGATTTGGGTGTAACCTGTAATACTCTGGTATGTATCTGGTTCTTAACTGAATAATTTCCTCATTTTGACACTGCAACAGAACATGATATTCGTCTCCTAGTTGTCCGTCATTACAGTACAGTTGTTACGTCATTACGTCATTATAGCAAAGGAAAGTCTACATCAACGAGGACTTGACACCCCTAAGGGCATCGATGCTGAAAATGATCAAGGAACAAGCGGTAGTGAGGAATGTTACCACCAGAGACGGAAGAATATTGGCATGGCTCGTCGACAAGGAGAGGCCCGTGGCGATAACTACACCGGAGGAACTACATAAGGTCGGCATTGATTCACCTGATTGGAAGCGTCTCAAACTGGATCACCTGATGAAGTAGGATGGCGCGGGAGTACAGCACTATCCAGCGCTCGTTCAGTACTCTGCTTAAGAAGTATTTAAAAAAAATTCTATTCTTTTAGAGAATTAAGTATTTTAAATTTGCTTCATGGCTGAGAATTGCTCCTACTAGTACTTCTTCCACAACTACTATTACTACTACTACTATTACAACTACTACTATTACCCTACTACTACTACTACTACCAACAATACCAATAACAATAAGACGTACAAAACACACACACACACACACACACACACACACACTTGGCCATCATTCTTAGACAGCGTGTTCAAGGCTCAGAAGGCAATTCTACGCGTTCTAACCTTCAAGAAAAAATTTGATGCAACTGAGGAAATATATTCATCTCTAAATTTATTAAAAGTCCCTTTTATCCATAAATACTTCATGTTGATAACTATATTTAATTCTATAAAAAAGAATGATAACATTTTCCAGCTACAAGATCATGCTCATAATACCAGAAGAAATCAAATTAATTTAGTATGTCCTCCATTTAGAACAACACTATACAGTAATTCTATCCTGTGTCTCGGTCCTAAGGTGTGGAATTCCTTACTTAGTCTAGTAAGAAACAATATTTATGTTTGTACCGTTAACAGCTTCAAGTATAGAATAAGAAAGTATCTTTTGCATTCACAAGCACAATAAAAGAATACATATAATATCTGAGCTCTTTTTTGCTGCACATATGATATCATATTGTAAGGGTCAACTTGTGTACTTTGTTAATATTTAGATAATTCAAGTAAATTTCAATGATTATGTTGTGTATGTGTACATTGTGTGTGGATGAGTGTGTGTGTGTGTGTGTGTTGTGTGTGTGTGTGTGTGTGTGTGTGTGTGTGTGTGTGTGTGTGTTGTTGGTGTGTGTGTGTGTGTGTGTGTGTGTGTGTGTGTGTGGTGTGGTTTCATCTATTTTATGTGTATGAATATATTTACTGTATGCTCTTATATGTTTTTGCATATGTATGGTATGTATATATGTTACATAATATGTTTGTATGAGTACGTGTGTGTGTTTATATAGATAGTATACGTTAGTATGAGTAAGGATATTTACAGATGTTTTGTATGAATACTACATAGAGATGTTATAATAGTCTTCGCTCTGGAATGTGCACATATTACCTTGCTTAATAACTGGGTCTGCTAACGAGAGTTTTCTCAGCAGACTTTTCCACGTAAGATGGATGTAATATTTGTGTGTATTCTTATGTGTGTATTCTTATAAAATATTTGAACTTGAACTTGAACTTGAACACACACACACACACACACACACACACACACACACACACACACACACACACACACACACTTACTTTAAAGAAAAACCTTCCATTCACTTATATTTGTATTATATTTGTATTATATATATATATTATATATAAAAAAAATTCACATCTCAAACATCAGTTTTCTGACTCATGAAAAAAAACAAATACAATCCAGGTTCCTCTCACCAACGGATACATCTATCTATTTCCTTTCCTTGGCCAGAGGGCGGGAGGTAGATGAATGAACGGAGGGTTTGAGGAGAGGATGGAGGGTGTCCAGGGACGGTCAGGGTTCATCAGGGTCATCCAGGTTCCTCTCACCAACGGATACATCTATCTATTTCCTTACCTTGGCCAGAGGCTTGGAGATAGATGAATGAACGGAGGGTGGGAGGGGGATTAGGGGTCAATCAGGGTCATCCATTATTTTATCCTCTCAAGGATCCTCACCAACGGATACGTCTATCTATTTCCTTCCCTTGGCCAGAGGGAACGAGGTCAATGGTTTGAGGTGGATGTGGGGGTGTGTCACTCCAATCTCGGTAAAGATTAATTAAGTCCAAGTTGGACGGTCAGTGCTGCGAACCCGTGTTGATCAGACACGTTTATCACAACACCAACACTTTACCACTGAGCTATGGAGCTTCACAGCAGGAAATCGAGGGAAGTTATATTTAAACACCTCAATCTGAACTGATATATTATATACTCTACTACACTCGTATTCCTGCCGATAGGAATAACTCCTTTATACTATACGGTTCCTTCCTTTGTCTGGAAACCATCCAGAGTGAATATTGATTTCCATAGGCAAAAAAATATTATTAAAGCAGTGTAATATGAAGAGCAGCCGTGGCGGTATGAGGCGTCGGGGTCGGTGATGTGCTGGTCGCACCCAACTGTCTGGGAACCTTCACGTTACTGGTTACTGGTCACCACATGTAATACTCTTACGTATTTAGTTGCTCATTACAGTATATATCAAAATATATTTCTTCACAAACACGTAAAAACGGAGATTGAACAGTCGTGGAGATAACGAAGCGACAGAAAAGTTGTACTGCAAACCAAAGGAAGGAGAAAGTCCGGTGTGCGGAACCCAGACTGTGTGTGTGTGTGTGTGTGTGTGTGTGTGTGTGTGTGTGTGTGTGTGTGTGTGTGTGTGTGTGTGTGTGTGTGTGTGTGTGTGTGTGTGTGTGTGTGTGTGTGTGTGTGTGTGTGTGTGTGTGTGTGTGTGTGTGTGTGTGTGTGTGTGTGTGTGTGTGTGTGTGTGTGTGTGTGTGTGTGTGTAGAGGAGGAAGAGAGAGAGAGAGGAGAGAGAGAGAGAGAGAGAGAGAGAGAGAGGAGAGAGAGAGAGAGAGGAGAGAGAGAGAGAGAAGAGAGAGAGAGAGAGAGAGAGAGCAGCAATTCTCGGAGTCTCTTTCTCTACACTTTAAGTCTTACCTAATTTAAGTTTTTTGCTTTCCTCGCCGGGACACACCCATATCTCATCTCACCTGTACCTCCTCCTCCTCCTCCTCCTCCTCCTCCTCCTCCTCCTCCTCCTCCTCCTCCTCCCCCCCCCCCCACACACACACACACACACACACACACACACACACGTTCAAAGTGTCTCATACTCTTGTCTTGCTCGGCTTGCAACGTCTCTCTTGACCTCGTGTAGTCAATTCGAACTTTGCTTTGAGTCAACGCTGCAAAAAAAGACTCATTGTTTCATCTGCCTCTTAGGGAAGGTGAGTGAGTGAGTGTGTGAGTGAGTGATGGAGTGAGTGTGTGAGTGAGTGAGTGAGTGAGTGAGTGAGTGTGTGAGTGAGTGAGTGAGTGAGTGGTCCGTGATGCCAAAGTGTCACGCGTGTCTGTGGGTGAGGGTGTGCGATTCTGCGGCTCCAGGGTCCAGGGCGGCGGAGCGAGGAGAGGAATTTTGCTGCTGAAAGCGTTGGTGTTTTCTAGATCAGCGTCACTCTGCAAGAAAACACCACAATGGACAAATATTCAATTCCAGTAGAAAAAAACATAAAATTGACAAAAGAAAAAGACCACAGTGGACAAATTGACCAGTCCTTTGTGATGTATAAAAAAAAAAAAATTGAACCCAGGCAGAAAAAAATAATTACAAAAGGAAATGACTACCAGAATAAAATGAATCGTCACATCAACACCTTACAACACCGATTCAATTTGAGACACACAAAATAATCACATAAGCAAAGCATATTTTTCAAAACGGATAGCATCGTTTACCATTGGTCTTGATAACTAAACTATAATTGGAACAGGTAATTATAGATCCAATGGGAATCGACTGATGATTTCCACCAACACAAAATTCATACTGCTTTATTATTATATAGTCAGGATTCATTTCACAGGGGAGGGGAAGAGCAAGGGATCGGGAGGGGGGAGGGAAAAGGGGGAGATTGTTTGCAGCTCGTGTGGTTGTGAGTCACGGGGGAAAGGACCTGCATATGGGGGGGGGGGAGAGAGAGAGAGAGAGAGAGAGAGAGAGAGAGAGAGAGGAGAGAGAGAGAGAGAGAGAGAGAGAGAGAGAGAGAGAGAGAGAGAGAGAGAGAGAGAGAGAGAGAGAGACTGGGAGCGATGTGCGTGTGTGGCGGGCAGGGGAAGGGGATGTGAGGTGATTTTTTGGGGTGATGCGTGTGGTGGCTTGATGTGATATAGTGTGTGTGTGTGTGTGGCGTGAGGGAAAGCGAGGGTAGAAGTGCATCGAGGTAAATGTGGGATGGCGTGGGAAGAATAAATGGAATGGAAATTTTTGGGGGTTTTTGCTGGGGAGGGAAAGGGGTGTTTTGNCTCTTCTCCTCTTCCTCTTTTTCTTTTTTCTCTCTCTCTCTCTCTCTCTCTCTCTCTCTGTCTCCTGAAGATGCTAAGGCCGCATAGTTTTCCAAAGAGGAACTACTGAAGGTGGAGGAACATAGCACGTTGTTTAGGAGGATAGGGAGCAGGATGATAAGGGGATAAGGAAGGGATTGGAATGGACTCAGTCATCAGGTACTTAGTGCGGAGTCAATAGGGAGTTTTAAAATGAGGCTAGACAATTTCATAGATGGGGATGAAAGATGGATGTAGTAGTAGTAGGTACTGTAGTGTTAAGTAACAGGAAAAACCACGTGTAGGTCTCACGGCCTCTTGTAGCTCCCTTATTTTCTTATGTTCTTATAAGGATATAGGAGGACGTAAAGTATAGCAAACACGCAGTATAGTCAAAAGTAACTTTTGGGAAATGTAAAAGGAAAAAGAGCGAATTGTAACTTTCGTAAAGATGAGAATGAGGTGGAAAGGAAGCAGATAATTTTGGCAAGGGAAGAGACCGAATGGTAATAACTAGAGGGACAAAAAAAAAGGGTCAGGATAATGTGGGGTTGAGAAGGCAAAAAAAAGAAAAAGGTGAGAGTTAAGTATCGAATGGAGGAGAAGGAGGAGGTGGAAGAGGAAAAGAAAGCTACACAGTTGGCAAGAAGACAGATTGGAAGTGCAGATATGAATGGAGATGAGGAGAGGGTGAAAGAAAAAAAAATTGATGAGGAGAATGTTGGAGAGAAACTACGATGACGATAGAGGCATAGAAAGTGATGAAAGGAAGGCGAAAGCGATTCACCTGGAAAAATGTTTGAGCATATCTTTCACGAATTTGTTTTAGTATGGTGTGTGTGTGTGTGGTTGTGTGTGTGTGTGTGTGTGTCTGTCTGTCTGTCTGTCTGTCTGTCTGTCTGTCTGTCTGTCTGTCTGTCTGTGTGTGTGTGTGTGTGTGTGTGTGTGTGTGTGTGTGTGTGTGTGTGTGTGGTTGTTGTATTTTACAGCAACGCTCGTATGGCCCCGTCTCCATATCAACATTTTTATCATCATCCTTAGTGCTTAGTATTTAATGGGGTGGGGGTTATGGGGGGATATCTTTTTCAGGGGGTGGGGGGTTGGGGGATATCTTTTTAATGGAGTGGGGGTATGGGGGATATCTTTTTCAAGGGGTGGGGGGATGGGGAAATATCTTTTTAATGGGGTGGGGGTATGGGGGATATCTTTTTAAGGGGGGGGGGGATGGGGGATATCTTTTTAATGGAGTGGGGGTATGGGGGATATCTTTTTAACGGAGTGGGGGTATGGGGGATATCTTTTTAATGGGGAGGGGTATCAGAGATATCTTTTTCAGGGGTTGGGGTGATGGGGGATATCTTTTTAATGGGGTGGGGGTAATGGGGGATATCTTTTTCAGGGGGTGGGGGGGATGGGAATATCTTTTTCAGGGGGTGGGGGAATGAGGAATATCTTTTTCAAGGGGTAGGGGGATGGGGGATATCTTTTTCAGGGGATGGGGGATGAGGAATATTTTTTCATGGGGTGAGGGGATGGGGGATATCTTTTTCAGGGGGGGGGTGATGGGTATCTTTCAGGGGTGGGGCGATGCGGGATATCTTTTTCAGGGGATGGGGTGTTGGGGGATATCTTTTTCAGGGGGTGGGGTGATGGGGGATATCTTTCAGGGGGTGGTCTGACGAGGGATATCTTTCAGGGGATGGGGGCTTGATGTTTAAGGGGGTGGGGGACTGCAGTTTGTAGGGGAATGGGGACTTAATGTTTAAGGGGGTGGGGGGAATGATGGCTTGCTGTTTAAGTGGGTGGGGGGATGGGGGCTTGGTATTTCATGGGGGTGGGGGGGGCCTGTAGTTTGAGGGGAGGGCTTGTTTCAGGGGAGTGGGGGTCTGTAGTTTGTAGGGGGATAGGGGCATGCTATTTAAGGGGGGTGGGGGAGGGGGGAATACTATTTGAGGGGATTAAGGGGGCTGTAGTTTGAAGGGGGAGGGCTTGTTGTGTAAGTCAAGTGTGGGGACTTCAATATTTAGGTGTATGTTTCTGGTTTTGCTGCCTTTTTGCCTGTCTCTCATTCCTAATCCTGATGACTTGATGTCGTCATAGAATATATCCTTCAGGTCCTTCATCAGTCTTTGAAGTTCCCACCAAATGGTGGTTTTAGTAAAGAAGGATTTGAATTTTCTTTTGACGATATTCTTCTTCTCTAAGCAATTGGGCGGGAGCTCAATCTTGACCTCCAGGTCCTGGTGGGCGGGGGAAGGGAGGGAGGGAGGGGCGGTGGTGGGTGTGTGTGGTGGGGCGGTGGTGTGATGTCTGTTATTCCTGATTCTGATGACGTTGGTCTTAATGTCGTCATAGAATATTTTCTTCAGGTCCTTCATCAGCCTGTGAAGTTCCCGCCCAATGACAGTCTTGGTAGAAAATATTTTGTATTTTCTTTTCAAGTAATTTTTCTTAATGTTGCCATTGGGCGGCATCTGCCCTGCCTTCACCTCGATGTCCAGGTCCTGGTGGGCAGAGGCAGGGGCAGGAGCAGGGACAGGGGGAGAGGTAGTGGTGGTGGTTGTGGGGTGACGCCACACAGACGCCTTGGCCAGGAGGAGGCAGGCCACGCCCCACGCCAGCAGACACTGCGCGGAGACATTCTCTGTTTTACTCAACATTCTCTGTTTTACTCCTGCAGCTGCTGCAGAGCGGCGAGGCGGCACTGGTGGTGCCTCAGCGCCTGGTGGTGGGTGTTGTGGCGCCCCACCAAGGGCACCCAGGCCAGCCAGCCGTCCCGGGGTGGCGGGCAGGCCGTGTAGAGGTTGTCTACACGCGGTGGCTTGAACACGCCCAGGCACCACCGGCAGCCGCACTTCGCCCAGTGACGGACGGTGCTGAGGACTCCGTCGTCCTGGAGCAGGGCGAGGTCCAGGTAGGCCATAAGAGCCACCCAGGCCACCACCACCACCAGGGTCCCCAGGAGGCCCAGGGTGGCCCAGCTCCGGCGGGCAGGCTCCCGTTTGGTGCCTTGGTCACGGCTATGCCGTTTGATGGCGGCTGCCCAGCCCATCATCACTCCCGTGAGGAACGTCACGATCAACGCAATCGGCATGTTTATCCGTGCACTATGACTGTCTACATTTTGACAAGGGCCGCGCCGCCTGAAGTAACCTCGCATCACCCACTAACTCCAAGGTAACATTCCGCAGGTTGGAGTTAGCGCGCGTGCAGGTTGGAGTTAGCGCTGCCCTGGTGATAAGACTCATTGTGTAAGGCTAGGCCCTGGGCCGACACCTTTATTGCCCGCAGCCCGAGGTTCCAAGATGCACACAACCTGGATCTCAGCCAGATCCTGACTACCTTTATTAGTAACAGTTCCAAGATGAACCACAGAGGCTTGAATCACGTGTAAGGTATCTGAAAGGATCGGTGAAGGTCTGGAGGAAAAATTACCACTAATAAGAGCGGGAAACTACTCGTAGAATTGTATCCTATATTCATCCTGTGTGTGTGTCTGTATGTGTGTGTGTAAGTAAGTAAGTAAGTAAGTAAACGTTTATTGCTAATAATAAGACAAATGTTGTAATATATACAAATTTCATAAACATTAGCCACGGTCCGTCGAGCCGAAGCTCCATGACGGACATATAGTTTTACTGTATTGCTAGCGGGCGTGGAAACTTAGACTAGCTGAATGATTATTTGCCTAAATAAAGTTACATACATAGAAAAATATATCCAAACTGAAGATAACTACATTCGATAATGACACGGGGTAATAAATGGAATTACAGTAGTAGCAGAATACAAATAATTGTAATAATAATGATAATAATAATAATAATAATAATAATAATAATAATGAAAATTAAAAACAATAGATATAACTAAAAATATAAAAATAATAATAGATTGAGCAGATAAACTATACATATTTATACTTGTAGTATAAAAACAATTACATATTTTGTTGATAAAGTAAATACATTTTAACTTCTTTCTTATATCTAACAAAACTGGTAGTGGTAAGGATAACTTTTTATCAAGAGGTATATCATTAAAGAGTTTCGGACCAAAACTGATACCTCTGTTTTTAAATAATGTTGTACTAAATATTGGACAATTAAGTTTAATATTATTACTCCTAGTATGGGTAACATTTTCAACTAATTTAGATGTTGTGTTTTGTCCGTGACTTTTGAATATTAATAATAATGTAAAATATTTGTGAATAACAGGGAATTTTAAAATATTTGTTTCAGAGAATACTTTTGGTTTTGAGTCAAACTTTTTGCAGAAAAATATACACCGAAGAATTTTATTTTGTACTATTGATAATCTACTTAAAAAAGAGGGCCATGTGCATGCCCATATAGGAACACAATATATGAAGTGTGAGTAAGAAAGAGTATAATACATTTTTTTTTTTTTTTTTTTTTTTTTTTTTTTTTTTTACTTCACAAAGAACTGGCCAAAGGCACAACAAAAATGGGTAACACAAGGCCTGCTTAGTTGCCAGTCCCTATAAAGAAGGCAGTAGGAGAAAAAATAAAAAAAGAAGGGTGAGCCAATTTAATTCGGGAGGTGTCTTGTTACTCCCCTTTTGAAAAGATTTAAGTCATTGGAAAGTGGAAAAATAGACACAGGAAGAGAGTTGCAGAGTTTACCAGTGAAAGGGATGAAAGAGTAAAGTTACTGATTAACTCTTGCATTAGGAAGATGGACAGAATAGGGATGAGAATGAGTAGAAAGTCTTGTGCAGCGAGGCCGCGGGAGGGGGGGAGGCATGCAGTTAGCAAGTTCAGAAGAGCAGTGAGCATGATAATAACGGTAGAAGAGAGCAAGAGAAGCAACATTGCGGCGGTGATTTGAAGATTGGAGACAGTCAGTCAGAGGAGAGGAGTTGATGAGACGAAAAGCTTTTGACTCAACCCTGTTTAGGAGAGCTGTATGAGTGGATCCTCCCCAAACATGTGAGACATACTCCATACATGGGTGTATAAGGCCCCTGTATAGAGCAAGCAATTGGGAGGGAGAAAAAAAAGGACGCTGACGCCACAACACATCTAACTTCTTAGAAGCTGTTTTAGCAAGAGATGAGATGTGAGATTTCCAGTTCAGATTTTTAGTAAAGGATAGTCCTAGAATGTTCATTGTAGAAGGAGACAGTTGAGTGTCATTGAAGAAGAGGGGATAGTTATCTGGTAGGTTTTGTCGAGTAGATAGGTAAAGAAATTGGGTTTTTGAGGCATTGAACAAAATAAGGTTTGCTTTTCCCCAATCAGAAATTATAGAAAGATCAGAAGTTAGGCGCTCGGTGGCATCTCTCCGTGAATCACTTAGTTCCTGTTGAGTTGGACGTCTAATAAACGACGTTGAAATGCTGATTATTGCCTCTGTATTCAGGTTATGGCGGACTCTGTATAGAATGCCAGTTATCTTAGAAAGTTTCAAACATGTTTGATCAATGTGATATTTCCAATTTAAGTTTTCATCAATCGTGTGTGTGTGTGTGTGTGTGTGTGTGTGTGTGTGTGTGTGTGTGTGTGTGTGTGTGTGTGTGTGTGTGTGTGTGTATGTTGTGTGTAGTGTGTATGTGTATGTGTGTGTGTGTGTGTGTGTGTGTGTGTGTGTGTGTGTGTGTGTGTGTGTGTGTGTGTCTGTGTCTGTGTCTGTGTCTGCGTCTGTGTCTGTGTGTAAAGGTGTTTGTTTCTGTGTGTAAAGGTGTTTGTTTCTGTGTTTCAGGTTCCATCTTCACCTTGTCCTGGCTCGACCGCGAAACCGTGTCCCGGTACTGGCTGAGTATTCGCGTCCAGGACGCCGGCACCGTGCCCAAACACGCCACCCTGCATGTAAGTACTGACCCCTCTCTCTGTCTCTATTTTTTTTCTATCTTGCATAATATTTTTTTACCTTTTTTGTTTTCATTTTTTGTTTTAACAATATATATAAATATATATTAGTTAGCTCCTGCGGAGGGCTTTTGGTAGGCCTTCGGCCCTTCACGCCAGTGAAGTAATTGGACTGAAGTAATAGGACAGAAGTAACTCTGAAGTAATAGGAAGTAGGCTAGGAAAGTAATAGGACTGAAGTAATAGGACTGAAGTAATAGGATTGAAGTAATAGGACTGAAGTAAAAGAAACCGTCCGTCAGTCGTGCGTTCGTTTCGATATCTTTCTTTTTTTATGCAAAATATCTCGCGTAATTTTTTTCTTCACAATTCTCGCTAAAACTAAAAATAAAAAAAAATAAAATGATCGGATCATCCCTAAAATAGCCTTAAAACCTTCACCTGGTCAACCTGGTTCCAAAAATGTGTCATATGATGGGATTGCGCCACTGGGGGCGGAACCTATAGCGGACACACAGACACACACACACACGCACACACTTTCGATTATATTATTATACTAGCCGCAAAGCCGTCCTCCGGGCGGATTTTTTGGCTAGCTCCTACGGAGGGCTACTGGTGGGCCTTCGGCCCACCAAACACAGACTCTCCAGATAGCCCCTTCTAACTTTCCTGAAATCATGGATGTAGAAATGTATGTATTCCCCCCACCCATTCACTCACCCATTACCCATCACCCCCCACCCATTCACTCACCCATTACCCATCACCACACACCCATTCACTCACCCATTATCCATCACCCCCCACCTATTCCCTCACCCATCACCCATCACCCCCAACCCATCACCCCCCACCCATTCAATCATCCATCACCCCACACCCATTACCCATCACCCCACCCATTCATTCACCCATTACCCATCACCCTACATCAAGGTTTCCTCAATTCTCGCAACCCACATTTTTTTCACAATTCTCGCTAATAGGCTACTAAAAATAAAAAAAATATAAAATAAATAAAAGTGATCGGATCATCCCATAAGTGGGCTTAAATTGTGCCCCTGGTCGACCCGGTTCCAAAACTGTGCCATATGATGGGATTGGGGCACTGGGAGCGGCACCTATCGCGAACACACACACACACACACACACATACACACACACACACACACACACACACACACACACACACACACACACACACACACACACACACAGACAGACACACTTTCAAAGAGAACTGAAAAGTTCTCTTTGCGGACACAAAAAAAGAAAGTGAAACTTACTGACGTTTTTTTATTATTTTTTTTGTATTCTTTATATATTTTTTTATATACTTTTTTTATTTATATGTTTGCTGTCTAGATGTCTATGCCTTCGGGCGAAACAAAATGATAATATAATTATTATTACAATTATAAACCTTCGTTCCTTTGAATATTTTTATAATGCAATGTCATGTGTACTGTACACTGACCGTGTATTTATTTTCTGAGTATTATTTTGTACCACAGAGAGAGAGAGAGAGAGAGAGAGAGAGAGAGAGAGAGAGAGAGAGAGAGAGAGAGAGAGAGAGAGAGAGAGAGAGAGAGAGAGAGAGAGAGAGAGAGAGAGAGAGAGAGAGAGAGAGAGAGAGAGAGAGAGAGAGTTAGCACACATATTCAACCCTGTCTCCTAGAAAATTTTATTCTCGTACACAACGCGACTATAACGAGATAAAACAAAATAAAACTTTAAGGATGTTGAATAAACTATACTTTACCAAAACAAAAACATAAAAAACATATAATTCCCATATTTACAAATCAACATGGAAACAAAAATAAACTAGGGGGGGGGGGCACTCAGTAGAGCGCATACCTCCGCCCGAATATTTAATAAATTGGTTGCCATGGCAACAGTTGTGATTCGATTTCATAATAAAAAAAAATAAACAATCCTGCCTGCGCCACCACGGCCGAGGGCCAACCATCACAGCTCTCAAGTGTGTCTCCAGAGCCTACCATCCCAGCCTTAGAAGTCACTGCCTAACAGAAACTATTGGCATAAATGTAAAAAAAAAAAAAACACCCCCGTCATGTCTGAGGCAGTGCTGGCTCCTTAGAGGCAAGGTGTTGACCACTCTGGTGCCACTCTGCCTTCCTGACGGCTGCCATCTTGGTGCCACTCTGCCTTCCTGACGGCTGCTATCTTGGTGCCACTCTGCCTTCCTGACGGCTGCCATCTTGGTGCCACTCTGCCTTACTGACGGCTGCCATCTTGGTGGTGACGGCCGCTGGAATTCACCCATGGATTCAGGACGAGGCTCCTAGACATGCTCTTTCAAGAACACATAATGAAATGCCGTTGAACGCATTATAAAATGCCGTTGTAAGCATTATAAAATGCCGTTTAAAGCATTAAATAATGACGTTGTAAGCATTATAAAATGCCGTTGAAAGCATTAAATAATGACGTTGTAAGCATTATAAAATGCCGTTGAACGTATTATAAAATGCCGTTGTAAGCATTATAAAATGCCGTTGAAAGCAATATAAAATGCCGTTGAACGTATTATAAAATGCCGTTGTAAGCATTATAAAATGCCGTTGAAAGCATTATAAAATGACGTTGAAAGCATAAAATAATGCCATTGAAAGCATTAAATAATGCCGTTGAAAGCATTAAATAATGCCGCTGAAGCATTATAAAATGCCGTTGAAAGCATTACATAATGCCGTTGCAATCATTAAATAATGATGTTGCAGCATTATAAAATGCCGTTGAAGCATTATAAAATGCCGTTGAAGCATTATAAAATGCCGTTGCAGCATTATAAAATGCCGTTGCAGCATTATAAAATGCCGTTGAAGATTTATAAAATGCAGTTGAAAGCATTATAAAATGCCGTTGAATCATTATAAAATGCCGTTGTAAGCATTATAAAATGTCGTTGAATAATTATAAAATACCGTTGAAGCATTTTAAAATGCCGTTGCAAGCATAATAAAATGCCGTTGCAAGCATTAAATAATGCCGTTGAAGCATTATAAAATGCCGTTGAATCATTATAAAATGCCGTTGAATCATTATAAAATGCCGTTGAAGCATTATAAAATGCCGTTGCAAGCATAATAAAATGCCATTGAAGCATTATAAAATGCCGTTGCAAGCATAATAAAATGCCGTTGCAAGCAATAAATAATGCCGTTGAAGCATTATAAAATGCCGTTGCAGCATTATAAAATGCCGTTGTAAGCATTATAAAATGCCGTTGCAGCATTAAATAATGCCGTAGAAGCATTATAAAATGCCGTTGACGCATTATAAAATGCCGTTGAAAGCATTATAAAATGCCGTTGAAGCATTATAAAATGCCGTTGAAAGCATTATAAAATGCCGTTGAAGTATTATAAAATGCCAAACATTTGGTACATGGAGATATGCCCTTCATGCACCGTGCACTTGATCACCGTGACCTGCGGTGCCACCAAAACCTTGTATCACACCCCACCCTGTGGCTTCTCGCCCAGGGCCCCTCAGGGACCCCGGGGCATTGCCAGACATACCCAGCAGGGCTTTAGGGACCCCTGGGCATCCCAGGTCTACGAGGCAGCTGGTGAGGTATTAATGATGACACAGTGCATGACAGGGCGGGCCGTCAAGGTGCCCCCGGGGGACCTGTAACAAACCAGGGACCTCAGGGGAGGACAGGGAGGGTTTTAACGGCCTGGGGAGGCAAATCCCCGTATCTCCGACGCCCCGACGTGTTATTAATGTGAGACGTCAGTACTACATGGAGCTGCTCCACCCGGCAGCCCACAGCTCAGATTGGTGGGGTGAGTTGTCACGCCACCTCAGCCACCCATCGAAACCAAGAACGTTATTTTCATTGTAATTTGGGTGCCATTAGACAATTTTAGTGAATATAAGCAATATTTTATAAATATGACCTGTTTAGTATCCTTGTCCACTAATTGATTTGGTATATTCAGCTACTTTTCGTATTTTATGGCTCGACAGCATAGAATTATTTATAAAAAAGTAAAGATCTGGGTGTGAAGGGGTTAAGCATTTATCCGAGACAATTAAAACAGTGTACAGTTATCTTATACTTACCAAGCATTACAGTTTTGTGTAAACAGTATCTGAAAATTCATTACAAGTAAGGTGTTTACTTCAACGTCATACACTGAATGTTGATGGCAAATCATCAAAATCTTCTTCAATCCTTAATGCAAAGCGTTGACAGAGCACCACCGCCATGTACTGTGTTTAGAATATAGTGATACAGAAACAGCCGGAGTCAGGAATCATGTCAAGGCAGACTTGTCACAGTAAAACAGTACCTATATGCTAACATAGCTGACATCCGCCTACTTGTGCTGGAGATCCAGGGAGTCCGAGTTTCAATATCTGTTTTGGATCAGTATTTTATCACTATTTCCTTTTCAAGCTTTATATACGTATATACATATAAAGTAAACCCTCTATAATTTGAACTAATTAGGGGTAGACCTGGGTCGAATTAGCCGAAAGTCCGTATTATCCGATGGTTACCTTAGCCCCTCCACGCAATAATAAATCACTCAAACATGCCAAAACAGCACAGATTGTATTACTTGTACTCACCAAAACCATTGTATTTATACTAAAATTATAAATACACACACTTATAATACCACATGATAAAAATAATAACAATACAAATTACAATAGAACATATTATACATATAGAAACTCATAAACCATCAATTTCTTACTACTTAAAGATTATATTATACACCCACAGATATTTTTCACCTTGTAATGCTTCTATCATACTCCTAAGTTAGCATGTACCTCCGTACCACATCACACGATATTAATTTATTCCGTCTCTCTCTCTCTCTCTCCTTCTCTCCCGTCCTCTCTCTTCTCTCTCTCCTCTCTCTCTCTCTCTCTTCTCTCTCTCTCTCTCTCTCTCTCTCTCTCTCTCTCCTCTCTCTCTCTCTCTCTCTCTCTCTTCTCTCCTCTCTCTCTCTCTCTTCTCTCTCTCTCTCTCTCTCTCTCTCTCTCTTCTCCTCTCTCTCTCTCTCCTCTCTCTCTCTCTCTCTCTCTCTCTCTCTCTCT
>JACEEZ010014732.1:100000-135000 GCA_016584305.1 Chionoecetes opilio
TCACCATCTTTCAAACTACTACTTCTACTACTACTTTTTTTTTTTTTTTTTTTTTTTTTTTTTTTTTTTTTTTTTACATCACAAGGAACTGGCCAAGGGCACACCAAAAATGGGTAACACAAAGCCCGCTTAGTTGCCAGTCCCTATAAAGAAGACAGTAAGAGAATAGAATAAAAACAGAGGGGTAGGCCAATTTAGTTCGGGAGGTGTCTTGTTACTCTTCTTTTGAAAAGATTTAAGTCATAGGAAAGTGGAAAAATAGAAATAGGAAGAGAGTTCCAGAGTTTACCAGTGAAAGGGATAAAAGAGTAAAGATACTGATTAACTTTTGAATTAGGAAGATGGACAGAATAGGGATGAGAATGAGTAGAAAGTCTTGTGCAGCGAGGCCGCGGGAGTGGGGGAGGCATGCAGTTAGCAAGTTCAGAAGAGCAGTGAGCATGAAAATAACGGTAGAAGAGAGCAAGAGAAGCAACATTGCAGCGGTGATTTAAAGATTGAAGACAGTCAGTCAGAGGAGAGGAGTTGATGAGACGAAAAGCTTTTGACTCAACCCTGTTTAGGAGAGCTGTATGAGTGGATCCTCCCCAAACATGTGAGACATACTCCATAAATGGGCGGATAAGGCCCCTGTAGATAGCAAGCAATTGGGAGGGAGAAAAAAAAGGACGCAGACGCCACAGCACACCTAACTTCTTAGAAGCTGTTTTAGCAAGAGATGAGATGTGAGATTTCCAGTTCAGATTTTTAGTAAAGGATAGTCCTAGAATGTTCATTGTAGAAGAAGGAGACAGTTGAGTGTCATTGAAGAAGAGGGGATAGTTATCTGGTAGGTTTTGTCGAGTAGATAGGTAAAGAAATTGGGTTTTTGAGGCATTGAACAAAACAAGGTTTGCTTTGCCTGCTTACTACTACTACTGCAGCATGTTTAGTCATATGAAAAGGAACAATGTTCAAAGTACTTAAAACATATGTTCCTATGTATTGGATAAGTAATGCTGAGGCTAACAGGCCAGGCGTGCTGGAACAGGCAACACAATTCATAGTTTACTGTTACGCACAATCAAAATCCAGTTCTATTTCTGAGGCCAGAGTAAGTGTGTAGACTTAAAAGACGGGTACGTCAGGAGCAACAACTACTCCCAAGTTGTATTCTCTTCCACCTACAACAGAGACCTTCACAGAGAATGTTAAGCGGGTTCTTCTGCAGACTTTTTTTTTTTTTTTTTTTTTTTTTTACATCACAAGGAACTGGCCAAGGGCACAACAAAAATGGGTAACACAAAACCCGCTTAGTTGCCAGTCCCTATAAAGAAGACAGTAAGAGAATAAAATAAAAAAGAGGGGTGAGCCAATTAAGTTCGGGAGGTGTCTTGTTACTCTTCTTTTGAAAGATTTAAGTCATAGGAAAGTGGAAAAATAGAAACAGGAAGAGAGTTCCTGAGTTTACCAGCGAAAGGGATGAAAGAGTAAAGATACTGATTAACTCTTGCATTAGGTAGATGGACAGAATAGGGATGAGAATGAGTAGAAAGTCTTGTGAAGCGAGGACGCGGGAGGGGGGAGGCATGCAGTTAGCAAGTTCAGAAGAGTAGTGAGCATGAAAATAACGGTAGAAGAGAGCAAGAGAATCAACATTGCGGCGGTGATTTAAAGATTGAAGAGAGTCAGTCAGAGGAGAGGAGTTGATGAGACCGAAAAGCTTTTGACTCAACCCTGTTTAGGAGAGCTGTATGAGTGGATCCTCCCCAAAACATGTGAGACATACTCCATACAAGGGCGGATAAGGCCCCTGTAGAGAGCAAGCAATTGGGAGGGAGAAAAAAAAGGACGCAGACGCCACAGGACACCTAACTTCTTAGAAGCTGTTTTAGCAAGAGATGAGATGTGAGATTTCCAGTTCAGAGTCTTAGTAAAGGATAGTCCTAGAATGTTCATTGTAGAAGAAGGAGACAGTTGAGTGTCATTGAAGAAGAGGGGATAGTTATCTGGTAGGTTTTGTCGAGTTGATAGGTGAAGAAATTGGGTTTTTGAGGCATTGAACAAAACAAGGTTTGCTTTTCCCCAATCAGAAATTATAGAAAGATCGGAAGTTAGGCGCTCGGTGGCATCTCTCCGTGAATCACTTAGTTCCTGTTGAGTTGGACGTCTAATAAACGACGTTGAAAAATGCAGGGTAGAATCATCAGCGTAGGAGTGGATAGGACTCCGAGTTAGACTAGAAGATCATTAATGAATAATAGAAAAAGAGTGGGTGATAGGACAGAACCCTGGGGAACACCAATAATGATAGAATTAGGAGAAGAACAATGTCCCTCTACAGTAGCTGCAATAGAACTGTTTGAAAGGAAACTTAAGATGAAGGTACAGAGAGAAGGATAGAAACCGAATGAGTGTAGTTTGGCAATTAAAGATTTGTGCCAGACTCTATCAAAAGCTTTTGATATGTCAAGGGCAACAGCAAAAGCTTCACCGAAACCCCTAAAGGAGGATGACCAAGATTCAGTTAGGAAAGCTAGAAGATCGCCAGTAGATCGCCCTTTACGAAAACCGTACTGACGATCAGATAGAAGATTGTAAGCAGATAGATGCTTAAGAATCTTCTTATTAAGTATAGATTCAAAAACTTTAGAAAGGCAGGAAGTCAAAGCTATAGGACGGTAGTTTTGAAGGATTAGAACGGTCACCCTTCTTAGGAACAGGTTGGATGTGAGCAAACTTCCAGCAAAAAGGAAAGGTGGAAGTAGATAGACAAAGACGGAAAAGTTTGACCAGGCAAGGTGCAAGCACAGAAGCACAGTTTTTGAGAACAATCGGAGGGACTCCGTCAGGATCGTAAGCCTTCCGAGGATCTAGGCCAGAAAGGGCAAAGAAACATCATTCCGAAGGATCTTAATGACAGACATAATATAGTCAGAGGGCGGAGGAGAAGGAGGAACCAGCCCTTTATCAACCAGAGTGGAATTTTTAGCAAAGGTTTGAGCGAAGAGTTCAGCTTTAGAAGTAGATGAGACAGCTGTGGAGCCATCTGGATGAAGCATAGGAGGGAAAGATCAAGAAGAAAAATTGTTAGAGATGTTATTAGCTAGATGTCAGAAGTCACGAGAGGAATTTGATTCAGAAAGATTTTGACATTTTCTATGAATACATGAACTTACATATTGAAGAATGCCCTACAGCTAGATCCACCAGATTTGGAACCCACAAGTAATGGTTGGATGAAAGAAAACAGAACAAAATCAATGTTGCCTATAACAGTCCCTACGAACGTTCAGCTAGCGCCTAATCACATTTTAAAGTTGATAAGATGCACATGTTCATGTGAACAACAATGTAAATCCTCAAGATGCATATGTAACAAATCTAGGCTACCATGCACAATATTTTGTGTTGGTCAAATCTCCATTGAATGTTGTAATGATCAAAGACGAACAGTAATGGATGATAATGGTGAGGAAATTAATTTGTAGATCAGTCCACTATGCACCAGCGATGTGAATCAAGCTAGTTTGCCGTTTAACTACTCTTTCATTGTCATATTCCTTTTGTCAATTGTAAATTCAGCATGTATTTTAAATGATAGTGAGACAACTTTATCTCACATTTTTAATATTTGTCTGCAATTTTCGTAGATGGATTACCAGATTATTATCAGTCAAAATAGGGCATACACTTTTCTGTAAATATTACTAATTCATGTCGCAGGCAATTAGTTTAAAATACTTAGAGGCAAAAAATGGAGCATGCAAAACCTTTACACAACTTTAGATTTTTGTGTTCTCTCAGTGTCATATATGTTGATCAAATCCTTTCATTGGTCACACATATTGCACTATACATGCAATACTCAGTACAATCATCATTGCTAACAAAATGGTTACCACATACCTTAAAAATTCTGCATTTATACTGATAAGAAACTGAGGACTTATAACACATTTGACAAAAAAGTCAATCTTTGTAAATTTTATGTGGAACAATGAATATTATAATGTAGTAGTTTAGGTCTATGTAAACAAAACAAACAAAAATTTATTTAAAAAAATATATATATAAAATAAAAAAAACACCTTGCTAAAGTCGTAAATACTGGATACTGTCCTGGTATATATTATACTGGACTTGTTTCTGGAATCCGCCCATGACCAGTGGAGGCTGATCGGCAAGGTAAACAAGTGTTCCTTGAATACAGTAGACTATGGTTTATCGGTATAAATGATATATTGTTATCTTCGTAAATGTTTGTTTTATAATATTATCAAATAAAAAAAACAGTAAAACACACTAAAGAAATGCCATTATGAGACTCTGAAGAAATATGCATGAACAATATTCACTTGAACTCTGCGCCATTGAATATTTGAATTTTTGAATCATTGAATATGCAGATCCGATTGATGATGCTATTTATTCCTCGTGGTTCCGTGCGGCCCGAGGATGAGAAGACGACGAGTCCCAGTGGTGGCCAAATTGTTAAATGACGCCTTCCCCGTCAAATGACGGGTCCACATGACGAATTTTCAGCCCTACACGGGGACCCAGAGTAACGTTGAAGCGTTCCTCGTATTTTCCCTTCGTGTAGTTCCGTCACGATAAGGTTGGTATGCCGGAAGGAGTACTATGTCACGTCTGTGCTGTGCATCAATGTATCTTCACCAGGGACACTTGGTTGGGAAATAATAGTCAGTATCTCTAAAACCAAGGAAGTGACTGAATTAATACGCAAATACGAAAACAAGCGCGCCCAGCCCCTCCCCGCCCGGCATTTGCCAGCACGCCTGCCAGGCGCCAAGTGGTCCGCTCTGCACGAGCCCTGTCTGTGGTCTGTCTGTGTGTCTCCCGTTTTTTTTTTTTTTTTTTTTTTACATTTGTGCCTATAGCGCCTGTAGACAGTGGTGACCCAGGGCTCGGATGGTAGGCTCTGGAGGTTCACTTGAGGGCTGTGATGGTTGGTCCTCGCCCGTGGTAGAAAAAACCCTGCTAATAGATATACCATAAGCAATGTATCGCTGAAAAGATCAGAAGGTGAAAAAGATCTTGGAGTGAGGGTGAGCCCAGACCTCAGACCTATGAAACAATGTATTGAGGCCAGAGATAATAGAGTATTAGGATTCATTACCAGGTGTGTTAAAAGTAGAAGTGCGGAAGTTATTCTAAAGCTTTATATGGCTCTAGTCAGGCCTCACCTAGACTATGCGGTTCAGTTTTGGTCTCCATATTACAGGATGGATGTAGCCTTGTTAGAAACAGTGCAGAGAAGGATGACCAAAATGATACAAGGGATGCGTAACTTTAGTTATGAGAGGAGATTGAAGTTATTAAAATTACACTCACTCGAGAGACGCAGAGTAAGAGGCGATCTGATAGAAGTTTTTAAGTGGATAAAGGGATTTAATAAAGGAGAGGTAGGAAAAGTGCTTACTGCTTTTAACCAGGGTAGAACAAGAAGTAACGGATTCAAGATGGAAAAGCGTAGATTTAGAAAGGAAATAGGGAAAAACTGGTTCACAAATAGGGTGGTGAATGAATGGAATGGTCTCAGTAGACAGGTAGTTAGTGCGGAGGCATTAGGGAACTTTAAATAGGAGCTGGATAGGTTCATGGATGGGGATGAAAGGTGGATGTAGGTAGTGTTAGGTGACAGAAGCTACCACGTGTAGGCCTCGCGGCCTCTTGTAGCTTCCTTATTTTCTTATGTTCTTATATGGTGGCGCAGGCAGGATTCTTATAGTGACGCCTGTGATTAGAGGCTCATGCCGCCCCCCTGTGTCCTCCGATGCACTCGCAATCGAAGGTAGAGTTGATGAGCAGGGCATGTGGGTATTCTTAGGCCACTCGACGGTGCAGAAAGGTTTTGGGTTTCTTCGGGGATCGAACTCGGGTCACCGAGAACGTCAGTAGGAGACGCTAACCACTCCGCTACCGCCTCCCCAAGGTTAGGCTAGGTTAGATTACAAACCACTCTTTTTATTACGTACAAAGGTTAATTTCGTCAATAAACAAGTAAAAAGTAGCATAAAGTCAGGGAAATGTCGTTATCTTATCCAATAATGGGTTGAAAAGTACATAGGAAATCTCAACGACAGTGAAGGGAATGGTGAAGACGTGGCCTGTGCTTGGTCCTCGTTTGTTTACGTTCACCGCGATGCGACGATAGTCGTCGCAGCTCAAAACATTTTGACGGTACCAATTACGTGACGAAGTACACTCTTCATCGAAGAGGACATTTAACAATTTGGCTGCCAGAGTCTCGGCGTCAAGAGTCCGTGGAAGGAGTCCTTTTGGGTGAGTGGCGTGGCGAGATGTTAGACGGGGGTGAGGGCGTGGTATGGTAGGGCGCAGTGGTGGGGTGCGGCGTCTAAGTTTTTTTTTTTTTTTTTTTTTTAAACATTTGCGCCTATAGCACCTGTAGGCAGTGGTGACCCAGGGCTCGGATGGTAGGCTCTGGAGATTCACTTGAGGGCTGTGATGGTTGGTCCTCGCCCGTGGTGGCGCAGGCAGGAATTTTACAGTGACGCCTGTAATTAGAGGCTCATGCCGCCCCCCTGTATCCTCCGATGCACTCGCAATCGAAGGTAGAGTTAATGGGCAGGGCATGTGGGTGTTCTTAGGCCATTCGACGGTGCAGAAAGGTTTAAGTTTTCGTCGGGGATCGAACTTGGGTCACCGAGAACGCCAGTCGGAGACACTACCGCCTCTCCGATGATGTGTCTATGAATGCCGTGGAGACTGGAGAGCAGCAGGGTAGGTAAGCACGGATGCTGGGGTGAGTGGCGCTGCTTGGTGTGGCTAGTCGGTAAGGGTGTGTAGGGCCGCGTGTCTTGAGTGGTGGCCAAGTAGTGGTGTACGGCCAGGTGAGAGCAGGGCTGGAAGCGGCGAAGTGTAGGCGTTGGTGTGGCCGGAGCTTAGCGCCAAGAAAGAACCGTGTGTGTAACCTCTCCACCTGTGAGTCCTGTTGAGTTATGCTGATTGAGTGTCGTTGCAGGGGCGCGGGGTTTGGAACGTTTGGTTGAGTGTGAGCCCGTGGTTTGAAGCGCGCTTGAGGGAGAGCGCGTGGTTTGAGGGCTCGTCCCTGTGAGGTGGCGTGGCATCAAGGCGATGATGGAAAGCCGGCTGGTTTTACCACTCTGTAGCTGGCGTTTAGAGTCCGTAGGGCTCTGGAACCATTTATTGGATCTGTGATGAGCCTCTTGGTCTTACGTCCTTGTAGGTTAGAGAAAAGAGGTCTTGCACTTTTGGGTTTATTTCAAAGAGGCAGATGGAGGTTAAAGTACACACACGGTTGCACTCAGGACGAGTGCTTGGCACAGACAAAGTGTCCAGTGGGAGCGTGTGTGATTTTTAAGAACGCCGGGGAGTTTCCAGACGGAAAAATTTACACATATCACTACCTATTGTATCCTATCATATACAAGCACAAAACACATTACCACATAATTGAACAATGTTTGTACATGTCCCTATAACAGTGTTCTAAGTAAAAAAAGGTAACAGTAAAGTCCTTTCCCGCCCATATTAGTGTTATATTTTCTCTAGACCTTCACAGATCCCTTGTGATACCTCCAAAGCGAAATAATAAAATGAGGGAGAGATGCCCGTTTCCTAGCCCACCTTCCCTTCTAAATGACCCCCCCATGGAAACCCACCAAAAATATTACTAACCTAATATCATTGTAACCTAACCTTATCATACCAATAACCTCCTTGCGAGACCTGAGGGCGGGAAAGGTCTCTAGAATTTTACCAGGTTAGTTTCGGTTATATTGAGGTTAGGTTAGTAATTACTTTATTGGGGGGTCTCGCTATTAGATTATTTGTGAGGTTAGGTTAGGTTAGGTACATTTTTACACAAGGACCACAATCCATTTGGTGATCAAAACTTTCATACTCCAAAGTGTTTTTATGCGTTTCAGACGAAAATCACCATGAAAACCGTCGGAAATGTCTATGTTTGATTCCACCCCATCTCTCACTACGAACCTGGTGGGAATGCGGTTTTTTTTTTGAGTGGGGAGACGAAATTCACAGATTTACCTGATTTAATCAAGCCTTAGCATATATATCATGGGGAAAATCACCATAAAACCTTTCGAAAAACACCCAAAATCACCAAAATTATTTTTTTTTTTTCCGAAACTCCTAGGGGCAAATCTTAAAAAATTTGCGAAACTCTAAAGGGAAAATCTTTAGGTTGGGCAAACTCAAGGTAAATAATCAAAAGTTTTTTGGTATTTTTGGCAGATATCCGACAGTTTTTAAGGTGATTTCCTTCCTGATTCCTGCTAAACCTAACCTAACCTAACCTGAACTTAACTTAACCTAACCTTAGCTTTTGCGACATTTTGTAAACAAAGCAGACGTATTCCTGTGTCGCATTCACAGCAGTGCATTTATTTGTAGCAGTCTAGGCTTTGTTAACAAACAAAAGACGGATCACTATAAACACGATACCGTGTACACAGTTGCTCGCGTGTTCATGAATATCCCACAAATGTTTTCAAGCAGTTGAGGGAATTCTATTTTATTATTTATAGGAAACACTCATGAAGCGAATAATGAGCTCTGCTTTTGTAACACTGAAGTGAAGGACCATTAATTAGCCTTTATGCAGTGAATTAAGAATACATTTACAGGGTACAGCATCTTGCTAATAAAAAAAAAAATATTTTGATTTATCTTAGCATCATCGGCGAACTTACTAATATCACGGTTAATCCCACTATCAATGTACATCAATGTAAATCAAATTGGTCCCAAAAACAGACCCTTATGGAAACTCACTTGTTATTTTGTCACCTCAAATACACTCATCCTTTATCATATTATTTTCCTTTTGTCTCCTCAGAATTTTCTTCCGGTTGGCTGTTAAGTTTGGTGGATTTTTTCATGAAAAAAAAAAATATGCAAATGGCCTATTTCATCCCTATCTTTGGCCAATATTTCCCGTAAATCTCCAGCAAAGTTATCGGAGTACGCCTGCGAATGCTTTGTTTATCAACAAGTCTCTGTTTATAAACAATCGCCTTTACTTATGCGCAGTTCGCGCCTGGACTGCTACGAATAACCAGTTTCCAGTGAACGCCACACCAGTTATACTGCAGTTTAATGCATTACAAGGCACGTAGTTATTATCGTCCTCAAGTTGCAGATCTGACCGTTTGCAGTATTTCTAACCCTTACAACAGCCGTCGGAAATGAAAAATAACACAATTAGGGTCTTAGGGGGTCGAAACCTCCCCAGCGAGGTTAGGTTATGCAATCAATGCCCAGGTTAGGTTAGTGAACTAGCGGGAGGTCTGGGGGGGCATAGCCTCCCAGTTATGCCAGGTGAATATTGATCAATAGGGAGTATTGTATTAAACTGCAGTTTTATCAGTATTCTTCCTTCCCCCAAAAAATCTTATATTTTTTCAAAACTATTGATTTGCGACGGGAAACTCAGTGAGAGAAAGTCTCTTACAATTCAGTAAGGTATATATAGGTAGGTAAGGTATATAAAAGGTATATATGGTATAAATCATACTCCCAGTGGTGTAGAGTGCAATGGTACTAGTAGTGTAAAACTATCTAACTAGTTTTTGTTTTGGTTTATTTTCACGTTGGAGCCTATAGCGCATGTAGGCTATTTTTTCTTTTGAAGGCTCAGATGGTTGGCCCTGCACATTCTGGGGGTCGTTATGTCGGTCGCTCTCGCCCGTTGGTGGCACAGGCTGGAATTTTATAGTGACATCTGTGGTCTTAGGTGAGGATCCCGTTTTATATGATGTTTGGATCCTCAGGCAGGCTCATGCTGCCACCTGGTGTTTCCTCCACCGAACTTGTAGTCGCAGTCGAAAGAGCAGGTATGCTGTATGCGTGTTTCTTCGGCCACTCGCCGATGAATTTGACAGTTGCTCCTAGGTGGGACTTGAACTCTTCAGCTCACCTACCAGGCTCTTGTCGAACGCATTAAAGAAGGTCAAAAGAGTTGGCCCCGGCAGTTTTCGACCTCGTGACATCGAGCTCACCACTCCAAGACGCTAACCACGCGGCTACCGCCTCCACAAAATCAGATCATTAGTCAAAGGTTACATTAGTAATATCAATCATAGTTGTTGGGGGGTACAAGGGGGGGGTCGTTTAAGGGGGGAGGATGGGGGCATCTCTCCCCCACTATATAATAACGTTTTAGAGGTATCTGAACAGATCAGTGATGGTTTAGAGAAAACCCCACACTAATAAGGGTAGGAAGGGACTATAATTCTACCCCCCAAAATATATAGAAAACGTAAGTGGTAATGGCGGTAGCGACCGCGCAATTCTTGTCCATTATATCCCGAATCTTTACCCTGGAACGGTCCGTAAAAAATAGGAACACTCGACAACGTTAATAGTTCGAACACTCAACGACGACAACGATAAATCCTGTGGACGAGAGTACCAGAAACCGTTCTTGGCAGTTCCACGATTTGTTTACAAAACCATCGTTCCCGTGTTATGAAATGCAAATAATAAACAAAATAATAAATGAAACCATCATAACCATGTTATTTATATGCAGGTATATGTATATGAAGTGATACCTTAAAATGGCTTAGTTTTCAGTACTTAAAGTTTACACAAAATGTATAGCTCATATTTTACCAAATTCAAGCGTTATTTCGTGATTTGCCTGACCTATGATTTTACGTAAGTGCTGCATTTAGCGGGAATTGATATCTGTCGATCATAACCATTATGGTGGTGCTACACTATGGTACTGCTGAACATTATGATCCATAGCTATGACGAAAATGTATATTAGATCTTATGGGTGGTTTTATGCTATGTCGAAAATTATGGTGATGCCATTGCCTTATCATTATAAGTACGGTGATGGATAAAATAGGCTCCGTGACGAAATAAGTGACTCCGTACATATTTTACGCGGTATCCGGATAAAATAAGTACCACAATAAGATACGTAGTCTGGTCATGGTCTTGGCAAGGGTGTAGCTACAACCTTCAACAGATTGGTCCCGAAGTTGCATTAATGCAAATAAGAAAAATAAATAACGGGTGGTTGTGAGAGACATAAGAACATAAGCACATAAGTAAGCTACGCCGTGAGACCTACACGTGATAATTCCTGTTCCTTAACACTACCTACATAAGAACATAATAACATAATAAAATAAGGAAGCTTCAAGAGGCTGCGAGACCTACAGGTGGTAGTTCCTGTTACTTAACACTACCTGCATCCACCTTTCATCCCTATCCATGAATTTATCCAGCCTCCTTTTAAAGTTCCCTATTGATTCCGCACTGACCATCTGACGACTGAGTCCGTTCCAATCATTTACCCCCCTATTTGTGAACCAGTTTCACCCTATTTCCTTTTTAAATCTACGCTTTTCCAGCTTGAATCCGTTACTTCTTGTTCTACCCTGATTACTAGCCGTAAAAACTGTTCCTATATATCCTTAATTGTATACCTTCTTTAACCACTTAACTGCTTTTATCAGATCGCCACTTACTCTACGCCTCTCGAGTGTGTAAATTTTATAGCTTCAATCTCTTCTTATACAGAAAGTTTTGCATCCCCTATAGTACCATTTTGGTCATCCTTCTCTGCACTAATTCTAACAATGCTATATCCATCCTGTAATACGGAGACCAAAACTGTACCGCATAGTATAGGTGAGGTCTGACTAGAGCCAAATAAAAAATTATAATAACCTCAGCACTACTACTTTTAACACTTCTGATAATGAATCCTAGCACCCTAGTACCTCAATTTCTAGCCTCAATACATTGATTTCTAGGGCGGAAGTCTGAGCTTACCCGCACTCCCAGATTTAGCTCACTTTTTTCATCTTTCTAGTGATACATTGCGTATTGTGTTCCTATTACCATGATATTTTCTACTAACATTAATAACGCTACAGCTATCAAAATTAAATTCCACCTGCCATCTGACTACCCACTCGTTTAACTTATCTAAGTCTTCCTGCAAATCGATTGCATCAGACTGTGATATAGTAATCTTGCCTAGTTTAGTGTCATCAGTAAACTTGCTGATATAACTGTTAATCCCACTATCTAAGTCCTTGATGTAAATAAAAAATAGTAATGGACCAAATAAAATAGTAATACATCCATCTTTCATCCCCATTCCTTTTAAAAGTCCCCATTGACTTTTCACTAACTATCTGATGATTGAGTCCACTCCAATCATCTACTACTCTATTTATGAACCAGTTTCTCCCAATTTCTTTTTAGATATCTTATTTTTCCAGTTTCAATCCGTGCCTTCTTGCTCTAGCCTGATCATCTTTATCATATCCCTTTAACCACTTAAACACTTCTATCAGATCACCCTTTACTCTACGCCTTTTCAGTAAATGTAAAATTTTAAAAAACTAAATCCCCTCTCTAAGAAATTTTAAGCCGCATCCCCCTGTAAAAATTTTGGTAAACAATTCTCTGCACTGATTAAAAACTATGCTATTCCACCTTAATCCGGGGCCCCCAAAAAACTGAAACCGCAAAAGCCTAGGATTTCCTGGGTACACTATCCCCAAAATGTTTTTACTGAAAAGATAAACTATTCAAAACTCAGTTTGGGGCCCTTTGGGCATCCATGCCCTTCCATACAGCCTTACTTGAATAATGAACCTTCAAACTTGAATAATGTTTTTAAAAATAATTCTTTGGGAGGAAAACCCGTACGGAAATACTTTTTACTCCCTTCTACCGAAAAATGAAGATAGTAAAAAAGTTAATTTACGGGAAAATGTGTCTAAATGGGTAACATTTGGGAAAGATAAAAATTTCCCCTTGTTTTGGGTTCTTTAAAAAATCTTTAAAAAATTGAAAGGGCCTAAATTTTTTGGAAATTTTACACCTTTTTCCCCTTGAAATTCTTTTTATTTCCATACCACAGTTCAACGCCACTTTTATTATATCATAAATTTTATGGAGCAGTTTTAAAGGGAAAATGGGAATATGGATGATTAAAAACCACCCCAAAAACTAAAAAAAAATTTTTATTAAATTTTTCACCTCTTCCCCTATTATATATTATAAAATTATATATATATTAAAATAAAATAATATATATATTTTAATATATAAATATATAATAATATATATATATATATAATATATATATATATATATAATATATTATATATATAAATTTATAGGTACCCCAACACATCACCCCACATCGCCCCCCTCACCCTATTCACCATCATTTACAAAACGCGCGCGCGCACACACACACACACACACACACACACCCCACCCCACACACACACACACAAACACACCAAAAACACACACACCAAAACCACACAAAAACACACACACACAAAACCACCCCACACACACAAAACCACACACAGGGCCACAAGGAAAACGAGTTTCAAAAGGGTGGCGGTTTTCCAAATGCCACTCCTCTCGCTGTCTCCCGTGTCAACATACCCCGCCCTTGAAAAGGTATTTTTTGCTGCGGGTTTGCATCCAGGAGTCTTTAATTTCGAATCATGATCTAAAGGCCCAAAAGGAAATTATGTATCAGTATATTTAGTATCAATAAATATTTTTATATCTTTTAAGAGTAATCACCCCCCTTTTTCTTTTTAATTTTAAATATTTTCCTTGTTTTCCACACCCACGTACACTTTTGGGGGTATCAAGGAAGGGGAATAAAGGTATTTTTTTTGGGTTTTTAACTTTTTGTGGGGCAGTTAAATCATGAAATTGTGTTTTTCCCGGGGGAAAAAAAAAAAAAAAAAAAAAAAAAAATTTGTTTTGATTTTTTAAAAAAACCTTCAAAAGGCCCTATACCAAAACTTAGCAAAACCTTATTTTAATTTACTGGGGTATGGGGGGTTTGGTACCCCTTTTGGCTACTTTTAGTTCCCTTTACTTTTTCTAGTTAGAATTTAAAGGGGGTGGCTCTCAAAAAAATTTACTTCACTTTTCTGAGTGTACTGGGAAAATGAAATATTTTTTAAATTACTTTAAATATTTTTTACTTTCCTAAAATTTAAATTTATAAACTGGGTAGGATTTTTCCCTTTAAAGTTATAAATAAAAAAGGGGGCCATTTTTAAATTTTTATAAAGACTTGTTTCCATAAAAAATTGTTGTTTTTAATTTCCACATGATGAAAATTGTTACAGACAAAAAAATTAAAAATATAAAATTCCACCCTACTTTTTAAATATCTTTTAAAATTTTTGGGTCGCTTTTCCCTCAAACCCCCCCAGGTGAAAGGTTCGTACCCCCATGGTACAGCTAACCTAAGGTTAGCCCCAAAGGGTCTAGATCAACGGACTAAAATTTTTTTTCAGGTATCTCCAGGGCTAAACTAACATTACCCTCGGGTTTTAGTAGGGCAGCTTAGCACCGAATTTAAAAGGAAATGGGGACATCCCGGGAAAAAAGAAAACCAAAATTTTATCAGGCAATTTTTCGGGGGCCCCCGCTATGTTTTCTATAACCGGCGCCAAGGGGTAGGCCCACTTTTATTTAAAATTTTTCAATTTGTGTTTTTTTTTTTGAAAATTTTTGGAAAATTTTTTTTTTTTTATTTTTTGGGGAAAAAATTTTTTTTTTTATTGCAAAATGAAAAAAATATAGTCTTTTCCGATCTTTTTGGTGTATTTTTTTTAAAATCGAACATCTAGAAGTTTTTAAAAAAATTTTTAAAAAATTGGTGTCTCGGGTGCTTTTCCCCTAAATTTTTTTTAAAACGTTCTAATTAACGTAGGTCCCCCGGGGTTTCAAAACAAAAATTTTCGTTATCATTTTTATTTCGTAATCGCTTGGTCAAAAAAGTAGCGGAAAACCCTTGGGGAAATGCGAAAGTCAAATTTAATTCGGACCCCTCCCCTTTAACACATACAAAAACAAAAAAAAAATGGATACTCTTTCAGACCGTGCGTATATTCCCCCAAACCCATGGTCCCAAAATTATTTCTCGGCTAAGTTTTCACATTGGCAGCTGATAGTTCGGGCACTTCCACTGCGCCTTTTTCCCATGACATCGTCCCCCGGGCACGTGGCGTTTTTGCAGCCACACTTGACCATTTCGTTTTGAAAGGGCCTGAGATGTACGGGGCGGGTTGGCCCACCAGGACGCCAGGTCTTCGTTGCACTCTCTAGAGTCCACCCAAAAAGCCCTCGGGGGTTTTGGAGGCTTCTCCCTCACATTGATCACGGGGGGTTTGCCCAGATTCCATTTGGTAGACTGCCCCGCAGTGGTGCTGCAGAAGGGCTTCTTGCGTTGGGGGAATCTTTCCTTTGGCCGTTCTTCTGTGAGAAGGGGCCCCTACGTGCCTCTTCACAGAGCCCCAAGTTGCTCGTCTTATTGTAGATGACACGGTGAAGCGCTCGAGAAACTGGAATTGTTGCAGTTCACTGTCACAGCCCTGTAAGGTGTTTCATGAATTTGTTGAACCCCCTCCGTCCCCTTCCACGTGGGCCTTCCCAAGCCTCCCTTTCTGATTTCTTCCCTCTGCCAAAGAAAGCGGAAGTTGGTGGGCCAAGCCCGTGAAACGGGGGAAACATAGGCAATGCCGTTGCCCTTTTTTTTTCCCAAAGGAGCGGGGAATATGGCATTGATATCCAGGTACATAAATTCTTTCCATTTTAAAAATTCTCCCCAGGGGGGTTGCCATCTGAGGCGGGCGGTCAGGGAATGGTATTTTCCCTATCAGTATGGCAACGACTTCTTTTGTCACAGTGCGTCCCAAAAACAGGGGGTGAATCCCTTGCCAGCGCATTTTTCAGGTGAACAAAAAATCCTTGTATCGGCCTTTCGTGGTCACATCGGGGGCAGGGAGTGGTTAAACCCTCTTGATTACATTTTCCCGAGTTATGAAAAACCCCCTTTCCTTTGGGCCCCCTTTCCACGGGAGCCGACTTTGTCTGAAAGGAACGGAAAAAAGCTCCTCCTTGTTTGGGGGATCCCGGAGGAAGTGGGGCCATTGCTGGGCACCTTCGTTGGACCACTGCCCTTTTTTTCCGTACCCCTTTCCCCCCTTTTCTCTCTAGTTGACTCCTTGATACTGCTGGCAAGTAGCTGTCCCAACCACTTCGACTTTCTGCAGGTTTTCAAGAAGCTTCAGGATGGGGGGGATGAAGCCCTCTTAGCGTAGTCTTTTGAATGTGGTAACATTGTAAGAAAAAGCAGATACACCACACCGCACCGTCGAGTATTCTTGTTCCAAAAAACGGGGGGGGTTCCCTTTCTGAATTTTTGTGTTTCTTCCAAAAGGGTACCAATGGGTCTGATTCTTTCCTTGGCGCAGTGTTCCTCTTTCAGATAGAAAAGGGGGGGTCCCGGATGTTTTCATGTTAAAGAATTTCCCCAATATCTTTATCCCTGTTCTGGGGAAACTATGTACAGACGAGAAAAAGAGGGACACATCACTTAAAAGGGAAAACCCCATTGGACTGTTTCCCCTTTTTTCCCCTTGGATGATGTCTGAAGGGGGTAAAGGGAGTTCCTCTTCACGGGCCATGGATGGACTGCCTTCGTTCAGTGAGGGATAGCCTCGTTGTAAGCGGTCGTCCCGAGCCGTCCCATTTCTTCTAGGGTTTTGCACAGTTTTGGGCCAAGATTCTCCAATCACACCCCGTGTCGAGTGCAACAGTCGCCCCCTTCCCTGGGGAAACTTTTTGTTTCATCTCGTTAAATTTGGGAAAAAAGGGCCCCCAGTTTTTGCTCGTGAAATGTCTTCTGCGCGACAGACCTTTTTCGTGGTGCGGGCTTTTCTTCTTCTGAGATGGCAGTGTACCCCCGGCTCAAACTCAGGGGAGAATGCGTCCCTGTTCGGGCCCGGGCGATCATCCATTCTTAAAGGTTTTAAGAATTTTGTTTAAACAACATATGCAGTTTTTAATATAATATGCTCTAATAAATAAAAAATCAAAAATGTCCATTGTGCATGCATTTGTGTTCGGATCGTTTGGGCCGGTTTAAAATTTGAAGCTTAATGCTGAGGAAGGCACACGAGACACCTAATTTTCAAATATTTTTAAAAAAAAATTTTTCTAATTTCGTTTAAAAAAAACCAATTTAAACCCCAAAAATGAGGGGAAAAGACTATATTTCTCATTTCGGGCCAAAAAAAAAAACTTTTTTCCCAAAAACAAAAAAAAAAAAAATTCCCAAAATTTCAAAAAAAAATTTTCACTAAATGAAACTTTAAAATTTAAAGGGGTCCTACCGTTGGCGCCTTTTTATAGAACCCATAGCGGGGCCCCTGAAGATTGCGTGAAAAATTTTTGGTGTTTTTATCCGGCATTCCCCACCCAAATACCAAAGCTGCCCCCTATGGTGCGCGTGGGTCAAGGAAATTTTGGGGGCCAGCCTCGCCCCCAAGTCGGGGTCGTCATCTTAAATGATCCCCCCGCATTTAAGTTATTTCTCACCCTGTTTTAAGGGATCATTGGATCTCGCTTCCCCTGTATCCAAACCGGGGTGAAATCCCCGGGGAAAATTTGGGTCGGTATGGACAGGGGAAATTTCTCCATGGCAACCTTTTCCCTCCCTACCATCCCCACCCTCATTAATAGGATCACGGGCAATATCCAATTTTAAAAACCGAGAATAAAATTTTTTAATAAGATAATAAAAAATGAGATAGAGAAAATAAAAAATAAAAATTTAATTTAATTTGTATAAAAAGTGGCCGGGGGAGATAAAAGCCAGTAACCCATCGGGAGAGAAAGGTCTGGGTGAGGTAAACGTTGGACACTACAAGTGTGTGGGGGTCAAGGGGGCGGACTCTCTCTTTTCCTCTCTCTCCCCTTCCCCCCTTCTCTCTCTCCCCTTCTCTCTTCCTCTCTCTCTCCCCCTTTCCCCCTCCCCTCTTTTTCTCTTTTCTCTCTCCCCCTCTCCCCCTTCCTCTCTCCCCCCCCATCGGGGTCTCTCTCTCTCCCCTCTCTCCTTTTTCCTTTTTCCTCTTTTTTCTTTTTCTTTTTCCCCTTCTCCCCTCCCCCTTTTCTTTTTTTCCCTTTTTTCCTTTTTTTTTCCCTTTTTTCTTCGGGCTTCCTTTTTTACCCCCCTCCCCTTGTTCTCTCCTCTCTCTCCTTTCCTTTTTTTTAAAAACCCCAAAATTTTTTTTTTCCCTCCTTTCTTCCCTTTGTTTTTCGGCTGAAGTTTTTTCTCTTTTTAAAAAAGGGATTTTTAGATGAAAGGGGGAAATTTATTATTTCCCAAAATTTAAAGGGAAAGGGGGGGAAAAAAGTTATTTCTCAAAAAGGCTTTTTTAAAAACGGGAAAAATTCCAAGGGAAATTTTTAAATTGAGATTTATCAAAATTTAAACTTTTTTTAAAAAGCCCCTGATAAAACCCTTTTTCCTAAAACCTTTTACCCTTTAATTCCCTTTTTTTAATTTAAAAGGGGGTATTTCAAGGGTTTTGGGGATTTTCCCCGGGGAGGGGGTTTTCCGGGGGTTGGTGTTTGGGGAAAAAAGGGGAAAACAAACTACCCCTTTGTTATTAAATTTTCATTTTCTTTTTTTTATTGATAAAGGTTTCCTTAAAAAAAACCCCAAAATTCTTTTTTTAAAAACCTTTCAAGGGGTTGGGGCCAAATTCACCTCAAATTTTTGGTTTTTCAAAAAAAATTTCCGTGGCAATTAATTTATAAATTCTAACCCCTCTTATAAAAAATTTTATTCTTTTAAAGGTTGGATGACTTCAAAAAAGGGTTTTTCCCCAAAAATTTTTTCCCCTTGTTATCACACTATTTTCGTTTTTTTGGGGAAAAATTTTTGGCAAGTCATATATTAACTGGGAAAGTTCAAGTTTTCCCTTCCCTTTTTTTCAATAATGAACTTTTTCCTTGGCGGTAAACAAAAAAAAAGGGAAATTTTAAAAACATGTCCCCAATGTTTGTTTTTATACATTCAATTTTTTTGGTTTCCAAAAATTTAAAAAACAGAATTATATATCCCCCGCAAAAAACCCCAGTAATTTAATTCCTCCCTTAAAGGTTTATGATTGAATAATCTTAAAATTTTTTAAAATTTCAGCAGCAGTTAAAAAAATTTTAAACCCTATTATTCGGTTTTGGTGGGGGGAAAAAACTGGCAGAAACTAAAAATGTTTTTGGTTAATTGCCCCCTTCCTACTTAAAAATTTTAAAATCCAAAAAAAACGGGCGGGGCCCCGGTGTTTGATTTTTTTTTTAAAATTCTTTTTTTCCTTTTAATAAATTTCCAAAAAGCCCATTAAATGAAAAAAAAGGAAATTTATTTTAAAATAAATTTTAATTTATTAAAAATTAAATAAATAATAATATTAAGGTTTTGGGTTAAATAAAAATAAGATTTTTTTAAAAATTTTTTGGGAAATCATTTTAATAAAAAAAAGGGGGGGTTTTTTTAAATTTATTCGTTTTCAACCTAAAAAATTTTAAAAGTTTAAAGGAAAATAAAACGTATTTAAATAAAAAAAATAAAAAAAAGGGAAGTTTTTAAAAAAAAAAAAAATTATTTTTTTTTTTTTTTCTTACCTTGTTAAATGATTTAAAAAAAGGGTTGCCCCAAAATATTTTTTTTTAAAAATAAAATTTTTTCCCCTTTTTCCCCCTCCCCTTCCCTTTTCCCCCCCCCCCCCAAATCTAATTTAAAACCCTTCGATGAACCATTTTAGCCCAATCATATAAAAACAACTATATAATAGCATCTATAGCAACACTTAATCCTTTCCCTCATCCCTCATCCTCTTGAAAAAACATTCACATTTTCCATTGCCACCACCATCCATTAGCTCCCTTCAAAAAAATGTTGTCCCATTCTCCTGTAAATTCCCTTATATATTTATTCTTTTTCCCCCTTTTTTAAAGTCCTTCGAATTATTTACTGATGTTTGTGTAAAAAATATAAAATTCTTGAAAACTTTAATTTTTTTTTAGATTGAAGGACCTTCCATCCCCCCAGAAGAAAAAATATGGGGGAGTATATTTTATAAAGGGTTTTGAATAATACTTTATAAAAATAAAAAATAAACTAGGGAAAAAGTAGTTTTAAATGAAAAATTTCCCCTTTAAAATATAAAAGGGAAAAAAAACCCAATAATCTTACACAAAGTGAAAAAAAAAAAATCCCTTATGAAAAAAAGTAAAAAAAATCAAAATAGGACCCCAAAAATTTTACCGCAACTTTTTTCCCAAGAAAAAACAGAAAAAGCAAAAAAAGGGAAAAGTTAAAAACAAAAACAGTTTACAACTGGGGGAAAAACAAAAGGGAGAAGAAAAAAAAAAACCCCAAACCCAGCACGAGTTGCATCCTTTTGGTTTGTAGAAAAAACCCCATAAAGACGACACCCATTGAAGGACGACCCCCCCGTTAGGATTTTAGAAGATCCCTGCGACGGATTTTTTCGCGTGGGGGCTTTTCATCTGGGGGGGCCTGCAGAAGGGGGTGGGGGAAGGGGGATCACATCATTTTTTGGGAAAAAGGTCTCGGGGGCCCTCTTTTTATTTACAAGGGAAAGGGCAGGAATGGGGTCAGTTTTCGTGGTGTGTGTGTGTTGTGTGCGGGTGCGTGTGCGTGTGCGTGTGCGTGTGCGTGTGGTGTGCGTGGGGTTTTTTGTTAAATATTTTCACACAAAAGGGTTTCATAAACCCAGAGTTTCATTTTTTAAATTTAAACTTAAATATCCCCTCCTCTTCCCTAAATTTTACCCTTTTATTTCGGGAATTCTACATTTCCCCGTTTCTAGGGCAAACTTTAAAAATTTAATTTCGGATTTTTAGAAAAACCGTTTTTATCCAACAGAATTTTTTACATCAACACACATTTTCCCAAACCATTTCTACAAATTCAATTTCCTTTTTCGAATCATAAAAATTTTATCTTATCTATAAAATTTTCCCTTATAAAAATTTAAAATTTTTCCTTTTCTTCATCCTCCCCCTAGACCTGGGATATTCCTCAGTCATTCCGCAAAGGAATTGGGGCAAAAAAAAAACCCCCAATTTACAAGTTTTTTTTTTTTAGGGGGCCAAGTATCTTTTTGGCCCAAATTTTTTCCCCGCCTTTCTACCCAACCAGGAGAAAGAAAAAAAGAAATCAAGCGTAGGATGATGAAGAGGAGGAAGGGGGAGATGGAGGAAGGATGCCCTAAAGAGTAAGGTATTTGTAGGGGGAAAAAATGGGTTTGAAAAAGGGGAGGGAAAAGGGCACAAAAAGATTATGGGGAAGGGTTTTGACCAAAAGGAAAAAACCAGAGAAAAGGGGCCATAAGAGAATGAAAGGGGGAAAAAAAAAAAACCAAATCATTATGGGACAAGAGGGGAACTGGGCGTCGAAACAAAAACAAAAACCCCCCAACACCATACAAAAACCCCCACACAAACACACACAACAACACCCACACAACACAAAACACACACACAAAACCCCCAACGCGCGCGCCCCGGCAAACCCCAAAACACACACAAAACGCGCGCGCCCCGCGCGCCAACACACACAACACACACCCACAACCCCACGCGCCGCACGCACACACCACACCCCACCAAAACACCACACACACACACACACCAACCACACACACACACACCACCCACACCCCAAAAAAACACAAAACCCCCCGGGGGAAACCCGGGGGGCCCGGGGTACTCTGTGGTTTTAAGAGAAACCCGCTCGGTTCACAAAACCCAGGGAAATTTCCCCGGTTTTGATTCCCCGGGGGGAGGGGGAAAAGATGGGGGTTTTTCCCTTTAAAAAAAAGAGCCCCTGTCCCCCAGCATGAATGGGTAAGGGGGTTTGCCGGGGGTTGTGACCCCCCCTCCCGGGGTGGGGGCTTTCCCGGGCCCAAAACTAAGCACTTTAAAGGGTGAATAAAAAATGTTGATATGGAGCGGGGGGCCCTACGAGCTTTTCTCGCCCGTAAAATACAACTAGGAATAACTAGTGAATACACACACGAACGCGCGATTTGTTATATAAAAAAAAAGTGAATTATTTAAAAAATTCGGGGGGTTTTAAAATATGAAAGTGAAAAAAATAAGAGGAAATGGGGCAAAATAAGGTAATAGTGGAAAAAAAAAAAAATTGAAAAAAAAAATGGTTTTAATAAATTTTAAAGTGCCGAAAAAAAAATTTTCCAATCCCTATTTTGTTGTGCAAATTTATACAAAATTTAAAAAAAGCTAAAAAAAACCCCGCGAGGGGTTTCCCTTTTCCGTAATACATGAATTATGAATGAAAAACATAATGATTATCGTACCTGAAATTTTTCAAGTTTAATAAAATAATGGAAAATTTAAAAAATTTTTAAAAGTCGAAAAACGTATTTCTTAGTCACAAAAAAACCTAGTATTTTTCATATATTTATGTATTTTATGATGTGTAATATATCCCGGCTTGGGTCCCAATGCAGGATTAGTGGTAGTACTTTGTACAAGTACAAAAAAAATACAATATTTTTTAATTTTCCCGGTTTCCCAAAAATCAACCCTCGGTTTGCAAGGTAATTTTAAATCCAGGTTTCCCAAAAACTGGAAAAAAGGGTTTTTTAAATTCAAATTTAAAATGTGTTTTTTTTTGTCCTCGAGCATAGGCGCTTTAGCGCCCCCCAACCTAGTCCCGGTACGTCAATTTAAGTTTAAGTACGTCAAAACGGAAAGTCAATTTACTATAAGAAAATTTGGATACTTAAAAATCCCAAAAAATTTTATAAAATTGCAGAAAGTCTGAGGGTTTGCCTTTGCATACTGCAGAAGCGGCGAAAAAATGTAAATTTTTTTTTAATGGGGCGGCTGTGGCATGTAGTTGCTCAAAACAGTAGTGGGAATATAAGAAGGAGTTTGTATTACAGTACTTAAAAGTACTTTTTTTTTTTCAAGTACTTTGGAGCAAGTACAAAAACAAGTAAAAAGTACTTTGGTTTTCAAGGGCTCAAGTCCCAAATACAATACTCATTATTTTTAGTTTAAAATTAGGTACCAAAGTAACAAAAACTTGTTCCCTTGGGCCCAAGCTTTATATGTAGGGAGAAGGGGATTTTTCATAACTTAAAATGTCTTACAATATAATAGTATATTTTTAAATTTTAAGCATTTTCATATCTATAACTTTTCCACCCCAATTTTTTTTTTTGTTTATCTTCCCTTTAAAAAATCTAACTCAACATTCCCCCCCTCTCTCTCTCCTCCTCTCTCTCCTCCCCCCCCTTCTTCCCCCCTCTCTCTCTCTTTTCCCCTCCCCCTTTTCCATCTTCTCCCTCTCTCTCTCCCCCCTTCTTTTCCTCTCTCTCTCTCTCTCTCTCTCTCCTTTTCTCTCCTCCCCCTCTGTTCCCCCTCTCTCCCCTCTCTCCTCTCTCGTTTTCTCTCTCTCTCTTTTCGGCCCCCTCTCTTTTTATTCCCCTCTCTCCCCTCTCTCTCTCTCCTCTCTCTCTCCCCCTCTTTTCTCCCCCTCCGGCCCCTCTCTTTTTCTCCCCTCCCCCTTCCCCCTCTCGGCTCTCTCTCTCTCCCCCTCTCTCTCTCTCTCCTCTCTTCTCTCTCTCTTTTTTTTTTATAGCATTCCTCTTTTTCCCAAACAAAATCTAATATGTTTTTCCCCCACACTCCCCTACAAAACAAACAAAACACACACACCACACACACACACAACAACACACACACCACACACACACACAGGCACGCAAAGCAGCACGCACGCACGGGACGACGCACGCACGCAAGCACGGCCCCGCAAAGCACGGCACGCACGCACGCACCCACGCACGCAAGCAAGCACGCACGCACGCACGCAAAGGGACGCGCGCGCGCGCGCCCCGCACAATTTCACACACACACCCACACACACACAAAACCCACACACAAAAACACACACCCACACCCAAACACACCCACACCCCAAACCAAAACAATAAGGGGAAATTTTTAAAATATATGTTAAAAGGGGGACGGGGCCATTTTCGAGCAATGGTTTTACCCCGTAAAAAAAATCTAGATGAATACAACTAGATGAATACACACACAAACCCACACACACACACACCAAAAAACAAAACACACCCACACACACACACACACACAACACACAACGCACTCTTGGGTAATCCGTAGTGTAGTGATTTTTCACACTTGGTTTTTACTACGAGAAATCCCGGGTTTGATCCCCCGGGGGGAAGAAGAGAAGAAAGGGGGTCTTCTTAAAAAACCCCAGTCCCATTCCCCGCAAACAGTGAAGGGGGGACCCGGGGGGGTTTGCCGGGGGTTTTTTGAAACCCCCCCGCCTGGTGTGGTTATTTCGGCCAACACTAAGCACTTTGGGTGAATGATAAAATGGATTATGGCATGGGGGCCAAAAAGAATGTAGCTCAAACCCTGTAAAAACAAATAGGGTGAAAACAAATAGAGGGAAAAAATACACCCCCACATCCCCTTCCCTACAAATGCATTTACTCCTACCCAATAAAAATAAAACCCATATCAAAAAACCCACAAATGAAAACCACTTCATTAATCACAAAAAAAAAGGGAAAAAAAATATACCAAACCAAAATTTTTCACCATGCCCGTAAACCCTTGTAAAGATCCAAAACCCAAAAAAAACCCCTTTAAATTAAAAAATGCAAAATTAAAAATGTCACCAAACCCTTTTCTTTTTTAAATTCTGACGGTCATACCACCATTTTTTTTTTTAAAACCCGGCCAGGTCCCACTCTCTTTTGAGGCGAGAAAAGCCAAATTAAACCCTTTTCTGGAAATAAAAACAAAAGAATGGGAAAGAGAAGAGATTTTTGTAAACACGTGAAAACCCACTTTAGGGGGGTGATTTCATTACAAGGGCCCCACTGCAGAAAGGCGAAAAAAAACAAATTTAGGTATAATACGTTTAAAATGAATAAAAACCTTTAAAAGGACCAAAAAGAGAGAGAGGAAAGGTTGAGGGAAATGGGAATACAATGAAGGAAGTAAGGGGGGAAGAAAAAAGCCCTGATAAAGATTTAAAATTGGTTTTTTAAAATATAAAATTTATATATATAATTTTATATAAAATATATATATAATTTAAAATTTTATATATATATATTATATATATTTTTATATAAAATTATATATATATATAAAATATATATTATATTATATTTTATATATTAATTTTATATATATATATACATATATATACAGTATGGGATATAAATAATTTTTATATATTTTTATACATGAGTTAATATATATTATTATATAAATTATATTAATATTAAAATTTTAAAATGATGTATAAAATTATTATACCCTGTTATAATTTTTATATATATATATATATATGGTTTTTATATATATATTTATATGTTATAATATAATTAAAATTTTATTTTGAATAATATATTTTTTTATATATATATATATTTACTTTGGGGCCTATAAGCGCCTGTTTAATTATTTTCTATAGGGGGGTTTAGGTGGGTTTGGCCCCCGCACATTATGGAGTGGGGAGTGATGTCGGCAGACCCCGCCCGGTTTTGGGGACAGAGGGCTGGATTTTTATAGGAAAAACCCGTGAAACTTTTGTGAAGATCCCTTTTTCCCCGTGGTGTTCGGATCCTCAGTCAGGCTCATGCTGCCCCAAACCCGGTGTTTCCTTCGCAGCACTTGGGAGGTTTCAGTGAAATAAAAAATATGCCCGCATGCAGGGTTTTTTTTGGCCATTTGACGATGGGAAATTTTACAGCGCTCCTCGGGGGGATTTTGGAAATCGGGACCTTCGCTCACCTAAACCCGACTTTTGTCTACCCCCTTAAAAGATCGAAAAAAGCAGGATTCGAACTCGAGGGGGGCATTTTTTGGGGGGCCCCACCCTCCAAGACGCTAACCCCCTTTGGCCCACCCCCGCCCCCCATAATGTTCAGCAAAGGGGATTAAAAAGTTGGGAAAGGGGAAAAGAGAGAGATAGAGGAGAGAAGGGGGAGAGAGAAGAAAAAGAGAAGAGAGAGAAGAAGAGAGAGAGAGAGAGGGGAGAAGAGGAGAGAGAGGGGAGAGAGAGAGAGAGAGGGGAAAAGAGAGAGGGGAAAAGGAAAAGAGAGAGGGGAGAGAGAGAGAGAGAAGGAGAGAGAGAGAGAGAGGAAAAACAGATACAGAAAAGCCCGACAGAAAAAAAGGGAAGCCCAAACTTCCCTAGTGGGGCCCATGGGCGGTGGCCCAAATTCCATAAACCCTTAGAAATTTTTTTTGTCCAATCTTCATCGTATCGCAAGGGGGTTGCTCGTTCACTAAAACCTTATTGACGCTCCCAGCAGGAAGGGGGATTTCCCCCCTTTGGGGGTCCTTACCCTCCGATTCCTTCCGCCCTTACTTGAGGGAACACGGTTTCCCCTTTATACATAAAAATCCCAAATGGCGACTGTAAACCTTTATTTTGAGCGCCCGTGTAAAGAATGGGAGAGAAAAAAGGGAAAATTGGGCGGAAGGAAGGGGGTTAGGTAAAAAAAGAAATTTGGGCATAGGGGAAAAGATAAAAAATAAAAATGATAGGAAAAAAAATTCCCTATAAGGTGATTTGACTCGGGCAAAAAGCTGAGGAAAAGGAAAAAAAAATAGAGGGCAGGGTTAACAGTAAAGAAGAGGAAAAAAAAACAAATTTAGGAAAAAAACAAAACATAGAAGAAAAGGAAAGAAAATTTTTCTTTTTTTTATTTCCCAGTCAATGGAAAAATATAAAATTTAAAAACCCACCCATCTACCCCCACACACAAAAAAAAGGGAAAAATAATGAAAAAATTTTGGGGTTTTGGGTTTTTTGGGGTGTGGGTTGGGGGGTGGGCGGGTTTTTTTTACTACAAATAGCAGGCCAGCGGGGCTTCAACGGGCGATTTGCCCCTGGGTTTGTGTGTATTTTGGGGTTTGTGTGTGTGTGTGGTGTGGGGTGTGTGTGTGTGTATTTCCCCGGAATAACAAAAGGGGGGTAATGATGGTGTTTAAGGTATCAGGATTTTTTTAACACATATAAATTTTTTTTAGTTCTTTTTTGCGTTTTGGTCAAAAGATACACACACACCAACACACCAAAACCACACACAACACACACACAAACACACACACCCACACAAACAACACACCAAAACCCACAAAAAACCCGTCCCCACAAACCCCATACACAGAACAACACACACACATTTTACCCCCTTTTGGACGGCCTAGTTTTGGGTTTGGGGAGTCCGTCCCCCCTTTTGTGGGCCAGGCGTTTGATCCCCCCCCCGCTCATACCAGGGATTTTTCCACGAAGAAACTCGGGGGGGTAATATCTTTTCCCGTGAGCAAAAGGGGATGGGGGTGTGGGTTTTTGTGAAATCCCAGGGATTACCCCAAGATCGGTAAAAATGAGCTCCAAAAACTCGGCCCCCCCCCTGGGGGGGGTGAAACTGGGGGAATTTGGGGGGTCCGACTCGCGTGGGGGGAAGGACCCTGGGGGAAAAAAAAAAAACCACACCCCACAAAGGGCCCACACACACACACCACCCCAAACACACACACACACACAAACAACACACACAACAACTGATGATAGTGGGTTTTGAGCGCTATGGTTTTCCAAAACTGGGGTTCGTCGGCGTAATGTGAGTTCGAACCCTGTATTTTTTCAAGCAGTTTTTCTGGTTTTTTTTCCTTTTTTCGCGGTTTTTTTATTCACTAGGTTCTTACCGTAAAAACCGGGGAAAAATGAATAAAAGTCCATTTAAAACACGTTTTAATCCCCTGTACAACCCCCTGGAAAGTTAATTCTGTGGTTTCGTTTGGGTGTAGAAAAGACGCCAGGGTATTTGAGGTTTATAATTATTAAATTTTACAATAAAACACTTTACGAAATGTACAGGAACCCTTTTTTCCTCCGTCTTACCCTTATAAAACGTTATACGTGCTCTGAAAAGACGCCATGGTTCTTGAGGTAGTAAAATTTTTTGTAAAATTTACAATTTTAAAACAAATAACGGAAAAAGGATTTAAGCCCCCGAACCAAACTCCGTTACCCTCTCATGGAAAGGCTTTTCGCCGCTCTGCCCTCTGTAGTTTGCTGGCGGTTTAGCCGCCGTTTCCCCTTTTCATGCAGATGAAAAAATACTTTGTTTTGCTATCACAAATATAAACTGCTCCATACTAAACAAATAGTAAAAGAAATAATGTTTTTTACCCTAGAATAAAATGATAAAAAAACTACTCCATATTTAAAAATCTATTATTTACCAACTATTTATAAGAATGGAAATAAGTTCGCAAACCTTTCTACAAACAGTTGGGGTTTTTCAGCTTTCTGAAACCCGCGTAAACAGTGGGCCCGGGTTACCCAATTTCCACGCCCAATTTCCTCTCCCCATCCAACATATTCGAACCGGGTAAAAACCCCACTTTTTTGTTTTTTTTAATCACAATGGGCTGGCCAAGGGCAAAAAGTTTATATTTAACAAAGCCCCCCCCGCTTAATAAAAAAAAAATAAAAAAATAAAGCCCTCTCTTTTTATTTTTACAAAAGGGCCCCCTTAAAAATAGAGAGTAAAAAATAATATAAAAAAGGGGGGGTGGGCCCCAAATTTTTTTTGGGGGGTTGGGTTTTTTACTCCTCTTTTTTTAAAAAGGGTTTTTGTCGTAGAAAGGGGGAACCCAAAAAGAAAAAGGAAAAAGAGTTCCAGAGTGTACCAGTTTAAGTGGATGAAAAAGTGAAGATACTGGGGGAAAAATTTTCCCCCAAAGGGGGATGGACACAATTTTAGTGAAGAATAAGAAGAAAACCTTCCCTTTTTCCCGCGGGGGCCAAGGTTGGGGGGGAGGATGCAATTTGGGAAGTTTAGAAAAGCAAGGGGCATGGAAATAACGGGGAGAAGATAGCAAGATAAAACAACATTGCGGCGGTGATTTAAAGATTGAGACGTCATTTAAAAGGGGGGGAGTTTATGATGCGAAAAGGGTTTTTAAAAAATTAAACCCTGTTTTAAGGGGCTATATGAGGGAATTCCCCCCAAACAGAAGGCCATTCTCCAACATGGGCAGCTAAGACCCTGTCCGAGGGAAAACAAATGAGAGGGGGAAAAAAAAGGGACGCAAAAACGCCACAGGGGCCCCTTTAAAATTTGAAAGGGGCTGTTTTTTTGCAAAAATATGATTGTGAGATTTCAAGTTTTAGACTTTTTTAAATAAATAAAAGGAAAAGTCCCTTTGAATGGTTTTATTGTAGAAAAGGGAGGGCAGTTTAAAGGGGTTTTGTTGAAAAAAAAGCCTTTGCGTCGAAAAGGTTATGTTGGGGGTTTATTTTGACTTAAAGGGGTAGAACAATGACAGTCTTAAAAGTAGCTGCAATATAAAAAGGTTTTTAAAAAAGGGAAAATTAAGATGGAAAAAGGGGAGAGAAAAAATAGAAAAACCCAATTTAGGGTAGTTTTTTTAAATTAAGGATTTGGTTTTACCCCGGCCATATTAAAAGACCCTTTTAAAATGGAAGGGCAAAACAAAAATTTTTGCTGAAAAACCCCTTTAAAGGGGGGGATGCCAATATTCAGGTTAGGAAATCAGAAAGGGCGGGTTTTTAGAAACGTTCCCCCTTTAAAGGGAAAACCCTAAAGACGATCAGATAGAGGATTTTGGGAACCCCCCACCCTCATAAACAAAACCTCCCATGAAACACTTTAGGGGCAAAAAAAGGCCCCCCCCCCCCCTTTTTCCACTCACGCTAAATCAAAATGCCCCCGTCTATTCCTTTTTATTTCCAGCAAAAATTTCCATTTCATTTTCTCCCCTCTAGTTCTTCAAGGGCCGCCCCCGGGGGGCCAAAGGGGTTTTTGGTTTTTCCATCCCTGGGTTTTCACCGGGGTTTTTGGGTGCCCAAAAACAGGCCCCCGGGTCTTAAAACCACTTTATCAGGGAGGGTGCGACCCGACGGGGTTCGTTGTGGGGTGTGTGTGTGTGTGGGGGGTGTGTGTATGTTCGTGGGGGCGTGAAAAAGTTTTCGGGTGTATGTGTGTATGTGGTATGTTTTGTGTGTGGGGTGTCGTGTACGTGTTCGGGTGCGTTTTGCGGTTGGAGGTGTGTGGGTGTGTGTTTGTGGGTGTGTGTGTTCATTAACCCAAGACATAAAAACGGCCCCTCACTCAATCTAAGTTGCCTTTTGTCATTTTGGGGCAAAAATTCCCAGTTAAAACAATTAACCAAAATGATGGGAAAAAGAATTTTCTCATTTCTGCCAAAAAAAAAACTTTTTTTCCAAAACTAAAAAAAAAAAATTCCCAAATTTTTTCAAAAAAAAATTTTTCACATATAATGAAACTTTCAAATAAGAGTGGCCCTCCGTTGGCGCCTTTTAAGAATCATAGCTGGGACCCTGAAGATTGCGTGATATAATTTTGGTGCTTTTATCCGGCATGTCCCCATCCACTACCTAAGCTGCCCCACTATGGTGCGCGTGAGGTCAGAGGTAGTTTCGGCGTCAGCCTCGCACCAAGTCAGGTCGTCAGTCTTGAATGATCAGGCGCAGTTAGTGTATCTTCTGCACCCTGTTTTCACGTGATCATTGGATCTCGCTTCACCTGTATCCACACCTGGTGAAATCTCCTGGGACATTTGGGTCGGTATAGGACACGGGCAATCTCCATGGCAACCATTTCCTCCCTATCCATCCCCACCCTCATTAATATGGATCACAGTCAATTATTCCAACTTTAAACCGAGAAATATAATTTTTAATATAGATAATAATAATAATGATGATAGAGATAATACAAATAATAATAATAATTGTATGAAAGTGGAACGAGGAGATAAAAGCCAGTAGAGCATCTGGAGAGTAGGTCTGGGTGAGGTCAACGTTGGACACTACAAGTGTGTGTGGGTCAATGGGGCGGACTCTCTCCTCTCCTCTCTCTCTCCTCCTCCTCTCTCTCTCTCTCTCTCCTCTCTCTCTCTCTCTCTCTCTTCTCTCTTTCTCTCTCTCTCGTCTCGTCTCTCTCTCTCTCGCTCTCTCTCTCTCTCTCTCTCTCTCTCTCTCTCTCTCTCCTCTCTCTCTCTCTCTCTCTCTCTCTCTCTCTCTCTCTCTCTCTCTCTCTCTCTCTCTCTCTCTCTCTTTCTCTTTTTCTTTCTCTTTCTCTTTCTCTTTCTCTTTCTCTCTCTCTCGCTCGCTCGAGCTTTTCTCTGAATAAAGATTTTTAATAGAACCATGGGACATTCTTATTAGGTCAGCAGGAAGATAAAGAAAATATAGAATAAAAGTGTATTTCTTCAGGAAAAGGAACATTTATATAAAGTCAGGGATAAATACAAGAATTAATATAATTGAAGATTATCTGAATATACGAACATATTTTAAAATAGTCCACGATCCAAAATCGTCGATTTCTCGTGCAAACCTCTCCTGACGTCACTAATCTCCGCTTGGTTGACTTATAATAGTCCATTAATCTAGAGGTTTATGAACTAGCGGGGGGGGGGATCAGGGGTGGTGCATCTCAGTCGCCAGTTAGGTCATATTACGGAACTAATGTCCATGTATTGTATTTAACTGCAGTTTTACAGTGCATTGGGACTAGATGAAAGGTGGTGTCCAATAATTAAATACCCTTTATTCTTTCTTTTCACCTATTACAAGTGGAACTGTGGCCGAAAATGTCTACGTCTGCGAGAGTTCTCGGTTGGTGTTTCGGCGATAATTCCGATCGGCGATAATTCCATAAACCTTCTCAGATCCTCTTATCAGATTTATACTCTTTTAATGTTAGTCTGATGCATCATTCTTCAACTGTTGTACCCTTTATATATCCCCTTGTTAATCTTACTGGCGTATTTTCAGTGTTTTTTGGGGCACTTGTTCCCTGGCATGTCTAGTATGCCAGGTGAGTGACTAGGAGCAAAGAAACTACTAGCAATTGTATATTCAACCATTCATCTTTCTTTCTTTTTATATGATGACGTTTCCTTGCAAGGTAAACAAAAAATAAATGACAATTTTAAAAACATGTCTCAAGTGTTGTTGTCACTCAACACTCAATATTATTAGGGTATAATCAGCAAATTCAAGGTTAAACAACCTTAATTATATAATCTACCTCTGTCATCACCCACCACCGTAATTTATTCGTGCTTAAAGGAATTATGATAGAATAATCTTAAAAGGGTTTGTCTTCCACGATCAGCAGTCGACGTGTATATATCACACATATTATTCGTTTTGATGGGGCAAGGAAATTACTGGCTAGTCACTATATTAACTGCTGTAAGTTCAAGCTTTCCTCTTCCCTTCTCAATACATAGTCACAAGTTTTAATAGCGGTTAAACATAAAACAAGGGTAATTTTCAGAAACACATGTACCCGATGCATATGTGATATTTTTAGTACATTACAATGTAGATTTGTTCCATTTATATCATGATATATATCACAGACAACAGAACAGTCATATTTGGCCAATACCTGCCCATATAATATGGCATTATGACTTGTATAATATGACTTATAATATGTAAAATTCATGCATGCATGTTAAGTACATATTTCATACCTATTATCTGCGGTGTTTCGGTGGTGTGGGAGCTGGACAGCACATACGCAGTAGTGTGTTTGGTACTTGTGGCTTCGCGGTACTCATTTTATCCAACAACGGGCGTGGTGGGTGTTTTGATTATTTCGTTCTTCTTAATCCATCCATAAATTTCCAAAAGCCCATTAAAGTGAAAAATAAGAACGTATTTAAAAATAAATAATTACTTAAATAAATAAATAAGTACGTATTTAAGAATTACGTAAATAAAAATATATTTATTTATATTCATAATTATCTAGTATCATTGAATGAAATGATATTACAAAAAAAATGTAAATAGTATCACAATATATATTCTATTTTGGATAAATAGATAAGATAGATAAGATAATAGATAAATCAACGTGATATGGTGCACCATAGAAAATACGGACTTAAACTAAGGGAAGACTAACACAAAAACAAAAGGACCATCTAATTTCAACATCCTTCGATGTAACCATCTGAGTCCATCATATATAACAACTATATATATAGCATCTATAGCAACAGCTTCATCCATTCCCTCATCCCTCATCCTCTCTGTAAAACATTCACATCTTTCCATTGCCACCACCATCCATTAGCTCCCTTCTAAAAAATGTTGTCCCATTCTCTCTGTCATTCCTTATATATTTATTCTTTTTCTCCCTTATTTAAAGCTCCTCTTACGAATTATTTACTGATGTTTGTGTGAAAAATATGAATTCATTGATAACTTTAATTTTATTTAGATTTGAAGGACCTTCCATCACCCAGAAGAAGAAATATCGGGAGTATATATATGAAGTTATTGAATAATACTTTATGAGAAATATAAAAATAAACTATGGAAAGTAGTGTTAATGCAAAATTCCCTTCAATATACAAGGAAAAAATACAATAATCTTACACGAGTGAAAAAAAACACATACTTATGAACAAATGTAAAAAAAATCATACATATGACACCAAAATACGCAACATTTTTCAAGAAAAACAGCAAAGCAACAAAAGGATAAGTGGAAAACGAAACAGATACAACTGGATGAGAAACAAAAGTGGAGAAGAAAAAAAGAAACCTCACCTCAGCACGAGTTTGATCCATCTTGGTCTTGTAGAGAAACTCCATAAGACGACGACCATTGACAGGACGAGCCCCCCCGTTAGGATGTAGAAGATGCCTGCGACGTGACTTAGCGTGAGGGCGTTCATCTGGGCGGCCTGCAGAAGGAGGTGGAGGAAGGAGGATCACATCATGGTTGGGCAAAGGTCTCGGTGGCCTCTTATTATTTACAAGGCAAGGCAGGAATATGTGTCAGTTATTCGTGTGTGTGTGTGTGTGTGTGCGTGTGCGTGTGCGTGTGCGTGTGCGTGTGCGTGTGCGTGTGCGTGTGTGTTTGTGTCAATATCTCACCCCATAAGGTCAAAATCAGAGATCATTGTTTAAATAAACTTCAATATCTCTCCTTTCCTCAATATCTTTAATTTAGAATTCTACATTTCCCGTTTCTAGGGCAAACTTTATAAATTAATTTCGGATTTTAGAAAACGTTTCATCAACAGAATTTTTACATCAACACACATTACAATCCATTCACACTTCAATTCTAATCGAATCATACAATTTTATCTTATCTATAATTATCTCCTATAAAAATTTAAACTTTCCTCTTCTCTCATCCTCCCCCTAGACCTGGGATTTCCTTCAGTCATCAGCAAAGAATTGAGCAAAATACCACCAACTCAAAAGTTTTTTTTTCAGGACCAATTATCTTTGCAAATTTCCCTGCCTTCTACCCAACCAGGAGAAAGAAAAGAAGAAATCAGCGTAGGATGATGAAGAGAGGAAAGGAGATGGAGGAAGGATCCATAAAGAGTAAGGTATTGTAGAGGAAAAGTGGTTAGAAAAGGGCGAGGGAAAGGACACAAAATTTAAAGGAAGGTTTATGACCAAAAAGGAAAAACCAGAGAAAAAGGGGCCATAAGAGCAATGAAGGAGGAAAAAAAACAAACAAGTCATTATGGGACAAGAGGGGAACTGGTGTCGAAACAAATACAAAACCTCCCTAACACCATACAAAAACCACACACACACACACACCACACACACACACACACACACACACACACACACACACACACAACCGCGCGCCCCGCGCGCACAAAAACACACACACACACACACGCGCGCGCGCGCGCGCGCACACACACACACACAACACACACACACCAACCGCGCACGCACACACCACACACACACACACACACACACACCACACACAAAACACACCACACACACACACCCCACACACACACCACACACACACCCGGGGTACCGGGTCCCCGGGGTACTCTGTGGTGTAAGAGAAGCACGCTCGGTTCACAACCAAAGAATTCCCGGTTCGTTTCCCGGCGGGGCGGAAACAGATGGGCTGTTTCCTTAAAAACCCGAGCCCCTGTCCACCGCAGTGAATGGGTACCGGGTTTTAGCCGGGGGTTTGTGACCCGCCTCCCGG
>JACEEZ010014732.1:140000-141810 GCA_016584305.1 Chionoecetes opilio
ACACACACACACACACACACAGTCACACAAACACATACACAGATACAACACACACACATATACCGTCTGGACGGCCTAGTTGGTTAGGTAGTCGTCACCAATTATGTGGTCCAGCGTCGATCCCGGCCCGCTCATACCATGGGATTTTTCCACGAAGAAACTCGGGCGGTTAATATCTCCCGTGAGCAAGGGATGGGGGTGTGTGTGTGTGAAGTCCCAGTATTACCCCAAGATCGGTAATAATGAGCTCCAAGCTCGCACTGGGAGGTTGTGAAACTGGCGCATTGCGAGTCCGACTCGCGTGGAACAAGACCATGGGTGAAAAACACAAACCACACCTACACAAGGGCCACCACACACACACACACACACCACACACACACACACACACACACACACACAACATGATGACGTAGTGGCGTTAGAGCGCTATGTTCAGCTGCGTTCGGTCGGCGTAATGTGAGTTCGAACCCTGTATTGTCAAGCAGTTTTCTGGTTATTCCTTTTCGCGGTATTTGATTCACATAGGTTCTACCGTAAAAGCCGGAGATGGAATAATGTCCAGTAACACACGTTCAATCACTGTACACGCTGGAAAGTTAATACTGTGGTTTCGTTAGGATGTAGAGAGACGCCAGGGTATTTGAGGTAGTATAATTATGTAAATCTACAATATATACATTTGAACGAAATGTACAGGAGTCCCTGTTACCTCCGTCTTACCCTTATAATCGTTATACGTGCTCTGAGAGACGCCATGGTTCTTGAGGTAGTATATTTGTGTAAAATTACAATATATACAAAAAAACGAAATGGTTTGAAGCCCTGAACCAATCTCCGTTACCTCTCATGGCAAAGGGTATCGCCGCTCTGCCCTCTGTAGTCGCTGGCGGTGAGCCGCCGTTCCCCTGTCATGCAGATGACAACTACTTTGTTAGCTATCACACTATACAATGCTCCACTACTAAACAAATAGTAAGAAGCAAGTAAGGTTTCTACCATAGAATAAAACTGATATATAAAATACTCCATATAAATATCTATTATTTACCAAACTATTTATAAGAGATGGAAATAAACTTCGCAACCCTTTTTACAAACATGTTGGTTTCTCAGCTTTCTGACCCAGCAGTAAGCAGCTGGGCCCGGGTTACAAAGTACCACGCCCATACCTCTCACATCCATACATATTCGAACCGGCTAACCACACTTTTTTGTTTTTTTTACATCACAATGGACTGGCCAAGGGCAAAATGTTTATATGTAACAAGCCCCCCCGCTTAAAAAAATGAAGTAAAAAAGTAAAGCCCTCTCTTTTTATTTGACAGGCCCCTTAAAGTAGAGAGTAGATAATAATATAAAAAGGGGAGGGGGGCCCAATTTAGTTTGGGAGGTGTCTTGTTACTCCTCTTTTGAAAAGGTTTTAGTCGTAGAAAGGTGACAAATAGAAACAGAAAGAGAGTTCCAGAGTGTACCAGTGAAGTGGATGAAAGAGTGAAGATCTGGTTAAAATCTTGCACAAGGGATATGGACACAATATAGATGAGAATAAGAAGAAACGTCTTGTGCAGCGAGGCCCAAGGTTGGGGGGGAGGCATGCAATTAGCAAGTTTAGAAGAGCAAATGGCATGGAAATAACGGTAGAAGATAGCAAGATAAGCAACATTGCGGCGGTGATTTAAAGATTGAAGACAGTCAGTCAGAGGAGGGGAGTTGATGATGCGAAAAGCTTTTTACTCAACCCTGTTTAAGAGAGCTATATGAGTGGATGCCCACAAACAAGAGGCATGCTATACAGGGCAGCCCTAAG
>JACEEZ010014733.1:0-12351 GCA_016584305.1 Chionoecetes opilio
TAGGTATTGAGGTTTTTTTTAGGTTTTAAATTTGGGTATTTTAGCGATTTTATTTTAGGTTATTTTTAGGCTATTTAGGTTTATTTTAGGTTATTTTAGTTTATTTTTGGTTATTTGGTTTTGAGTTATTTAAGGAATTGAGGGTTTGTTTAGGTTTAATTTTAGGTTATTTAGGTTTTTATTTTTTTTTTTTTTTTGTTAGGTTTTTTTTAGGTTATTTTTAAATTGTGTATTTTGGTTTTAATTTTAGGTTATTTATTTTTGGTTTTTATTTATTTTTTATTTTTTATTTTGGTTTTATTTTTGGTTTATTTTAGGTTTTAATTGTTTTGTTTGTATTTTTGGTTATTTTAGGTTTATTTGGTTATTTTTGGTTATTTTAGGTTTAATTTTGGTTATTTTTGGTTATTTTTGGTTATTTTAGGTTTAATTTTGGTTATTTGAGGTTATTTATAGAATATAGATTGGTATTTTCACCGTAAACTTTAAGAAAAATCAAACCTATCAAGCTATTATTATCATGATTATTTATTTGATACGTTTGTCAATATAAGAATTAATATTTATGGTCCGTTTATCATTATTTTACTATAGGTGTCTTGCACGTGACGTCACAGCCCTTGTTGTGGCTGCGACCGACACGGCTTCAAGCCAAATGCCGCCGTCTTCAAGCCAAATGCCGCCCGTCGGAGCGAGCTGGAGGACCAACAAACGCCACTTGCCGCCCGTGTTTGCCAGCTTAGGGTCATTTTCCCCTACCAAATATATGTTTATCAGTATAAAAGATATACTGTTGTCTTCGGAAATGTTTGTTTTATAATATTATCAAATAAAAAACCTTAAAACACACTAAAGAAAGGCCATTATGAGACTCTCAAGAAATATGCATGAACTTGATATTCCCCACCCGCCAGCTCCCCATTAATATTTTACGGAGAAAACTTTTTACAGGGGACAATATCAATAGAAGCGGAATTTCATTAGCTTTTCCCTTGATATTTTGTTTTCTGATAAATTAATTAGAAAACCCTGCATAAAATTAGCGTTAACAAAATAAATAACATCATGAAATGGGTAATTTTCCCGGATTGATGAGGTTATTTATTTTGTTAACGCTAATTTATCATGGTTCTAATTCATTTATCAGAAAACGAAATATATCAATGGAAAGCTAATGAAATTCCGCTTCTATTGATAGTCTCCATGTAAAATGTTTTCTGGCAAAATATTAAATGGGAGCTGGAGTTGGTGAATATTAAGTTCATGCATATTTCTTGAGTCTCATAATGGCCTTTCTTTAGTGTGTTGTACAGTTTTTTTATTTGATAATATTATAGAACAAACATTTCCGAAGACAACAGTATATCTTTAATACTGATAAACATATATTTGGTAGGGGAAAATTACCCTAAGCTGGCAAACACGGGCGGCAAGTGGCGTTTGTTGGTCCTCCAGCTCGCTCCGACGGGCGGCATTTGGCTTGAAGCCGCTAGATCGTGACGTCAGTGCAAGACAACTATACCGTTATTTATTCCGTTTGGCCTTACTTGACCTTGCTTGATCTTAGACCTTGATTCCTTGCCTTGGGTGTTATAAGGAGGTTAAAAGTAATATATAATGTGACCTGTGGGACATTTTGGCGTTGATTTGATATATGGCATTAACCCCTTGAGGCCCAGAACCGTAATTTCCATTGTAATTTGGGTACCATTAAACTATTTTTAGTTAATATAAGCAATGTTTTATAGCTATGACCTGCTTAGTATCCTTGTCCACTACCGTAGATAACAGTGAAGTCGCCAGTTCTACGTTTCTTTGTTATGTACAGCCGTGTGGTGGCGTTAATAGTTACATTTGTACATCCATGATTTCAGGACAGTTAGAAGGGGCTATCTGGAAAGTCTGTGTCATTTTGTGTCTCAGTCTGTGTCATAGTAGGGCTATAAATGAACAAATTACAAAAATAAAACCGAGTGGCGACCTTGCTATACCTACTACAGTAAACTCGCCACCTAGTATTTTAACCCAACAGTTGAGTCGCCACTCTGGGGGATTCAGGGAAATTAGAGGTAAAGTAAAACAAGTCTCTATATATATTAGCTGCGGAAGATGCTTGGATATATAAAAATTCCTCTGCCAACGTGAAAATAAATTCTATTCAAGTTTGAAAGATCTGGCAAGTCTGCGTCCTGTCGCCCGTCTGTCATCGCGCGAAGAAAAACGTGAGAAGCAAAATGAGCAACAGTTATACTTGCAGATACAAAGCATAAAACAACGCTGAAACAGAGTAGATAATATACTCTGTTATGATGTTACACTGAAAGTTTATATCATGACTGTATAATCTACTGTAGATTATACAGTCATGATATAAACTACTGTGTAACATCTTCAGTGGCACATAAAAATCAGTAGTGATGCCATAATTCGTAATATTTGGCGCCTGGCGACTTCACTGCAGGTGGCGACTTCACTGTTATCTACGGTAACTAATTTGGTATATTAAGTGACTTTTGGTTATTTTATGGCTAACAACAGACGATTTTATATAGCAATGGAAAAATCTGTTTACCTCAGCCCAACGGGGTATTAACATCATAGTAGATTATAAAATGAGCAGTACTGAGGTTTTTTTTTAGTATAATATTGTTGGCTTAAACCCCTTCACGCCCAGATCTTTCCTTGGCTATATAAAATGGTCTGTTGTCGAGTCATAAAATTACGAGAAGTAACTGAATATACCAAATTAGTTAGTGGACAAGGATACTAAACAGGTCATAGCTATAAAACATTGCTTATAGTCACTAACAAATCATCTAATGGTACCACATTACGATGGAAATTTTGTTCTGGGCCTCAAGGGTTAATTTATTTAGCATATAATCTGCTTTTATAGAGGCTTAATATTGTTTGTTTACTTATTATCTACCTGTGGCACCTCTCTCCCTCTTACATAACCTCCTATAAGTGCTGGGTATTATTCCAGATGAACACCGAATTCACTTGGTGGACGAAACGACTTTTTTCTGGTGAGTTTTGATGCGCTTAAAATTAATCTGCTAACCGTTTCTGTCGCAATTTTTATTTTTTTTTTTTATATTTTGCAACACAAATGACGAAAGCTAACAAATTGAACCTAACCGAACCTATACCTAACCTAACCTTTACCTAACCTAACCTTTACCTATACCTACCGTAGATAACAGTAAAGTCGCCAGGACAACTTTTTTTTTCTGTTTACAGCCGTGTGGTGGCGTTAATAGTTACATTTCTACATCCATGATTTCAGGACAGTTAGAAGGGGCTATCTGGAGAGTCTGTGTCATTTTGTGTCTTCATCTGTGTCATAGTAGGGCTATAAATGAACAAATGACAAAAATATCTACAAAGTGGCTACTAACAGTAGAGTCGCCATCTAGTGTTTATTTACTGAGTGTCGTACCGCTGTCGTCGTCGCCCGAAAAAAAAATGCGTAGCGAAATTGTAAACCGTCTATACTTGCAGCTACAAAGCATAAAACAACGCTGAAACAGTGTAGATTATACAGTCATGATATAAACTACTGTGTATCATCTTCAGTGGCACAGACACAGCAGTAGTGAGGCTATCATTCGTAATATTTGGCAGCTGGCGACATCACTGCAGGTGGCGACTTTACTGTTATCTACGGTAACCTAACCTATACCTAACTAAAAAAAAAAAAAAAAAGATTTGCGACAGAAACGGTTAGCAGATTAATGAATTCACATCACATCAAAATTCACCAGAAAAAAGTCGTTTCGTCCACCAAAGGAAGTTCGTCTGGAAATTTACCTTCGGGTGTTACAATAAAAACAAGAACGAAAGGTCACCCCAGTCCATGGCCCAGAGCGGGATCACTGTTATGCACCCTGTTAGAATGGTAGCCAGTCAGAACGTCCACGGGTCAAAACGTCCATGGTTCAGAATGACCATAACGTCCACGTGTCATAATGTCCACAGGGTTAGTTAGTTAGTTAGTTTACTTTAGGTTAGGTAGGTTAGGTAGGTTAGGTTAGGTTTAGGTTAGGTTAGGTTAGGTTTAGGTTGGGTTTAGGTTTAGTTTAGTTTTAGTTTAGTTAGTTTAGTTTATTAGGTTAGGTTAGGTTAGTAGGTTAGGTTAGGTAGGTTAGTTTAGGTTTAGTTAGGTTAGGTTAGGTTGGTTAGGTTAGGTTAGTTTAGTTTAGTTAGGTTAAGTAGGTTATAGGTTAGGTGGTTAGGTTTAGGTTAGTTAGTTTGTTTTTAGTTTAGTTGTTAGTTAGTTTAGGTTAGGTTAGGTTAGAAGGATATGAATGGACGTTCTCATCCGTGGACGTTATGGTCAGGGCCGGATTATGACTTTTGGGGCCCATAGGCTAATTAAATTGTGGGCCCCCTCAGACGGGGCCACCCTCTAACGCGCCCGCACCCCAATTTTTTTTACATTGTATAGCAAAATAAGTGAGCTGAAAAATAATATCTACGCTACATTCACAAATAAGTGTTTTACTGTGTTTAGCACGATGATAAACAACCATGGACTGGGGCCCCATGATTTACAGCTAGGGTCCCAAACAGGGGCCCCTTATCTCAAATAAAGGCCTCAAACAGAGGCCCTTTATCTCAAATAAAGGCCCTCTATCTCAAATAAAGGGCCTCAAACAGGGGCCCTTTATCTCAAATTATTTGTAATTTTATTTTAAGTTAAATGATTTATTCAGCAATGCAAAATATATTTTTTCAAAAAAAATTATATATGGAAATCTTTTAGCAGGGACCCCAGGTTTGGGGCCCCCAAGCTTGAGGGGCCCCAGGCTGCAGCCTATACTAGCCTATAGGATAATCCGGCCCTGGTTATGGTAGACCCCGTGGGCGTTTTGTACAGTGGACGTTTTCACCCGTGGACGTTCTGACCGGCAACCGTTATAATTCCCCCCAGGCCAAGACTCCTTCAGTATCCCATAAAAAATACCAAAGAAAATTGACGCCTTTTAACCAGAGAAAACGTGAATGTCAGCTAATTTTCATGGCTGACTTAGGAAATTACTTCAATATTCGCTTAACCCCTTGAGGCCCAGAGCGTGATTTCCATTGTAATTTGGCTACCATAGACGATTTTAATGAATATAAGCAATGTTTTATAGATATAACCTGTTTACTATCATTGTTACTTAGATAATGTGGTAAATTAAGTTGTTTTTTGTAATCTTATGGCTAACAACAGACGATTTTATATAGCAAAGGAAAATTCTGGGCGTGAAGGGGTTAAAAAAAACTGCGAAGAGAATCAACACCTCGGGGACAGAAAAATCCTAATAAAAAGATAATTTCACGGGTGTAATTAGCAAGATTAAGTCGTTTTTAAGGGAGACTGAAAGCGGTTCTCACAAATAAAAACGGTTACAGGGAGTTTCGTACACAAGTTGTTTCGTACCCAGGTTTTGTTAGGTAGTGTTTCGTACACTGATATTGAGTTTTTTCGTACATACCTGGTGTCGTTTCGTAACTCTACCGTAGATAACAGTATAGTCGCCACCTGCACTAATGTCGCCAGCCGCCATATATTATGAATTATACTCATTACTACTGCTGTGTCTGTGCCACTGAAGATGATACACAGTAGTTTATATCATGACTGTATAATCTACACTGTTTCAGCGTTGTTTTACGCTTTGTAGCTGCAAGTATAGACGCTTTACAATTTCGCAACTCTGTTGTTTTTTCGGGCGACGAGACGACGGCGGGAGGACACTCAGTAAATAAAAACTAGATGGCGACCTTAGTGTAGCCGGTATACCAACGTCGCCACTCGCTTTTATTCTTGTAATTTGTTCATTTATAGCCCTACTATGACACAGATGAAGACACAAAATGACACAGACTCTCCAGATAGCCCCTTCTAACTGTTCTGAAATCATCGATGTACAAATGTAACTATTAACGCCACCACACGGCTGTACATAAAAAAAAAACGTTGTCCTGGCGACTTTACTGTTATCTACGGTAGTGGACAAGTATACTAAACAGGTCATAGCTATAAAATATTGCTTATAGTCACTAAAAATAGTCTAATGGTACACAAATTACAATGGAAATTACGTTCTGGGCCTCAAGGGGTTAAACAAAACGTGACTTTCAAAAATAACTCCTTAGCGGCGGCAGGAAATGTTGACATGGGTGGCCAAGGTTGGATACAGATCTAGTGTGTGGGGTGGCCGTGGCATAACCAATTACAGAACTAGATCCGGCAGTGTGTGAGTCAGTGCACGGCAGCAGTGTTGGAAAGTGTGACACCGCATCTAATATAAGCGTGACGACCATCATAAGAACATAGTAACATAAGGAAGCTACAACCAGCTGGGAGACCTACACGTGGTAGTTCCTGTTACTTAACACTACCTACATCCACCTTTCATCCCCATCCATAACACTGTCTACCGTAGATAACAGTAAAGTCGCCACCTGGAATAATGTCGCCAGCCGCCAAATATTACGAATGATAGCATCACTACTGCTGTGTCTGTGCCACTGAAGATGAGACACAGTAGTTTATATCATGACTGTATAATCTACCCTGTTTCAGCGTTGTTTTATGCTTTGTAGCTGCAAGTATAGACGGTTTACAATTTCACTACTCGTTTTTTTCTTCGGGCGACGACGACGGCGGAAGGACACTCAGTACATAAACACTAGATGGCGACCTTATTGTTGGTAGTCACTTTGTAGATATATTTGTAATGTGTTCATTTATAGCCCTACTATGACACAGATGAAGACACAAAATGACACAGACTCTCCAGATAGCCCCTTCTAACTGTCCTGAAATCATGGATGTAGAAATGTAACTATTAACGCCACCACACGGCTGTACACAGAAAAAAAAGTTGTCCTAGCGACTTTACTGTTATCTACGGTAGCCTCCCTTTAAAGCTCCCTATTGACTCCGCACTAACTACCTGTCTACTGAGTCCATGCTAATCATTCACCACCCTATTTGTGAACTAGTTTTTCCCTATTTTTCTTTATCAAATCTACTTTTTTACGATAAGAACATTTTATATTTAAGATTTTTTCGAATAAGAGTTTAACGATTTATCATGATGGGTAATGTGTGCCCCATAATAATATAAATTCCCCCCATCCCCCCCCCCCCCCCTCAAAGAAAGAAAATCATCCCATCTCCCTAAATGAAAGAAATTCGAATTTAATCCAAAAAATTTAAGTAACTCAAATTTCACCCCAAAAATTAATGCAACACCAAATTTCACCCAAAAATAACCCCCCCCCCCCCCCAAAAAAAAAAAAAAAAAAACACCACGTAATTCACCCCCAAAAAATTTAGACAAAAATTTCTAACACAAAAAAAAAAAAAAAAAAAAATAATAATCACCCAAAAAATGAAAAATACCCACCAAAATTCCACCATGTTCCCTCTTCCACCCTTCCACCTTCCCTTTCCATGCCCCTGCCACCCTTCCACCTTCCCTTTCCATGCCTCTTCCACCCTTCCCTTTCCATGCCTCTTCCACCCTTCCACCCTTCCCTTTCCATGCCTCTTCCACCCTTCCCTTTCCATGCCTCTTCCACCCTTCCACCTTCCCTTTCCATGCCTCTTCCACCCTTTCCACCGGTCTCCTTCCCACCACAAGCACTAAGCTCACAACTCTGTGCTGGTGATGGCAAACAACCGAACTTTTTGTTATAGTGAATCAGCCTTAGGGAATAACTGTCCAAGTCACTCCTTTGCCCTTGTATTGCCATCCTATCTTCACCCTAAATGAAAGCAACGCAAATTTCACCCCAATAATAATGGAAACACCTAAATTTCACCACAAAAATTAATAGAACTCACAAATTTCACCACAAAAATTAATGGAACGCCAAAATTTCAACCAAAAATAAAAAAAAACACGAAATTTTACCCGAATTATTACAGAAACACCAAAATTTCACCCAAAAAAATGAAAGAAACACCAAAATTTCACCTCAAAAATGAAAGAAACACCAACATTTCACCCCAAAATTTAATGGAACCTTCAAATTTCACCCCAAAATTTAATGGAACCTTCAAATTTCACCCCAAAATTTAATGGAACCTTCAAATTTCACCCCAAAATTTAATGGAACCTTCAAATTTCACCCCAAAATTTAATGGAACCTTCAAATTTCACCCCAAAATTTAATGGAACTCGAATTTCACCCCAAAAATTTAATGGAACCTTCAAATTTCACCACAAAAATTAATGGAACCCTTAAATTTCACCCCAAAAATTAATGGAACTCGAATTTTACCCCAAAAATTTAATGGAACCTTCAAATTTCACCACAAAAATTAATGGAACCCTCAAATTTCACCACAAAAATTAATGGAACCTCAAATTTCACCACAAAAATTAATGGAACCCTCAAATTTCACCACAAAAATTAATGGAACCCTCAAATTTCACCACAAAAATTAATGGAACCCTCAAATTTCACCACAAAAATTAATGGAACATCAAAATTTCACCACAAAATTAATGGAACCCTCAAATTTCACCACAAAAATTAATGGAACCCTCAAATTTCACCACAAAAATTAATGGAACCCTCAAATTTCAACACAAAATTAATGGAACCCTCAAATTTCACCCCAAAAATTAATGGAACCTTCAAATTTCACCCCCAAAATTAATGGAACACTTAAATTTCACCCCAAAATTAATGGAACCTTCAAATTTCACCCCAAAATTTAATGGAACCTTCAAATTTCACGCCAAAAATTAATGGAACCTTCAAATTTCACCCCAAAATTTAATGGAACCTTCAAATTTCACGCCAAAAATTAATGGAACCTTCAAATTTCACGCCAAAATTTAATGGAACCTTCAAATTTCACGCCAAAATTTAATGGAACCTTCACATTTCACGCCAAAAATTAATGGACCCTTCAAATTTCACCATAAAAATTAATGGAACCTTCAAATTTCACCCCAAAAATTAATGGAACATCAAAATTTCACCCCAAAAATTAATGGAACCTTCAAATTTCACCCAAAAAATTAATGGAACCTTCAAATTTCCCCCCCAAAAAAATTAAGGGAACCTTAAAATTTTCACCCAAAAATTAAGGGAAACCCTTTCAAATTTCCCCCCAAAAAAATTAATGGAACCTTCAAATTTCACCCCAAAAATTAATGGAACCTGCAAATTTCACCCCAAAAATTAATGGAACCTTCAAATTTCACCCCAAAAATTAATGGAACCTTCAAATTTCACCCCAAAAATTAATGGAACACCAAAAATTTCACCCCAAAAATTAATGGAACACCAAAATTTCACCCCAAAAATTAATGGAACACCAAAATTTCACCCCAAAAATTAAAGAAACAAAATTTTCACACACAAAAAAAAAACACGTAATTCACCCCCCAAAAATTAAAGACAAAAATTTCCAACCCCAAAAATAAAATATAATAATCACCTAAAAAATTAAAAAACTCCACCAAAATTCCACCTTGTTCTTTCTTCCATCCTTCCATTCTTGCATCCTTCATTCCTTCTCATCTTTCTAGTCATTCTGTCCTTCTTCTTTCCATGCCCCTTCCACCCTTCCACCTTCCCTTTCCATGCCCTTCCACCCTTCCACCTTCCCTTTCCATGCCCCTTCCACCCTTCCACCTTCCCTTTCCATGCCTCTTCCACCCTTCCACCCTTCCCTTTCCATGCCTCTTCCACCCTTCCCTTTCCATGCCTCTTCCACCCTTCCACCTTCCCTTTCCATGCCTCTTCCACCCTTTCCACCTGTCTCCTTCCCACCACAAGCACTAAGCTCACAACTCTGTGCTGGTGATGGCAAACAACCGAACTTTTTGTTATTGTGAATCAGCCTTAGGGAATAACTGTCCAAGTCACTCCTTTGCCCTTGTATTGCCATCCTATCTTCACCCTAAATGAAAGCAACGCAAATTTCACCCCAGAAATTAATGGAACTCACAAATTTCACCACAAAAATTAATGGAAACACCAAAATTTCACCCCAAAAATGAATAGAACTCACAAATTTCACCACAAAAATTAATGGAACGCCAAAATTTCAACCAAAAAATGAAAAAAAAAACGAAATTTTACCCGAATTATTACAGAAACAAAACTTTCACCCCAAAAATGAAAGAAACACCAAAATTTCACCCCAAAAATTATTGGAACGCCAAAATTTCACCCCAGAAATTAATGGAACCTTCAAATTTCACCCCAAAAATTAATGGAACCCTCAAATTTCACCCCAAAAATTAATGGAACCTTCAAATTTTACCCCAGAAATTAATGGAACCTTCAAATTTCACCCCAAAAATTAATGGAACCCTCAAATTTCACCCCAGAAATTAATGGAACCTTCAAATTTCACCCCAAAAATTAATGGAACCCTCAAATTTCACCCCAGAAATTAATGGAACCTTCAAATTTCACCCCAGAAATTAATGGAACCTTCAAATTTCACCCCAAAATTTAATGGAACCCTCAAATTTCACCAAAAAATTAATAGAACCCTCAAATTTCACCACAAAAATGAATGGAACCCTCAAATTTCACCCCAAAAATTAATGGAACCCTCAAATTTCACCCCAAAAATTAAAGGGAACCCTCAAATTTCACCCAAAAATTAATGGAACCCTCAAATTTCACCCCAAAAAATTAATGGAACCCTCAAATTTCACCACAAAAATTAATGGAACCCTCAAATTTCACCCCAGAAATTAATGGAACCTTCAAATTTCACCCCAAAAATTAATGGAACCCTCAAATTTCACCACAAAAATTAATGGAACCCTCAAATTTCACCCCAAAATGAAGGGAAACCCCTCAAATTTCCCCCCAAAAATGAATGGAACCCTCAAATTTCACCCCAAAAATTAATGGAACCCTCAAATTTCCCCCCAAAAAATGATGGAACCCTAAAAATTTCACCCCAAAATGAATGGAACCCTCAAATTTCACCCCAAAAATTTAAATGGAACCCTCAAATTTCACCCCAAAAATTAATGGAACCTCAAATTTCACCCCAAAAATTAATGGAACCCTCAAATTTCACCCCAAAAATTAATGGAACCCTCAAATTTCACCCCAAAAATTAATGGAACCCTCAAATTTCACCCCAAAAATTAATGGAACCCTCAAATTTCACCCCAAAAATTAATGGAACCCTCAAATTTCACCCCACAAATTAATGGAACCCTCAAATTTCACCCCAAAAATGAATGGAACCCTCAAATTTCACCCCAAAAATGAATGGAACCCTCAAATTTCACCACAAAAATGAATGGAACCCTCAAATTTCACCACAAAAATGAATGGAACCCTCAATTTAAACCACAAAAATAAAATGGAACCCTCAAAATCACCCCAAAAATTAATGAACCCTCAAATTTCCCCCCAAAAAATAATGGAACCCTCAAATTTTCCCCCAAAAAATTAAGGGAACCCTCAAATTTCCCCCCAAAAATTAATGGAACCCTCAAATTTCCCCCCAAAAATTAATGGAACCCTCAAATTTCACCCCAAAAAATAATGGAACCCTCAAATTTCACCACAAAAATTAATGGAACCCTCAAATTTCACCACAAAAATTAATGGAACCCTCAAATTTCACCACAAAAATTAATGGAACGCCAAAATTTCACCAAAAAAATGAAAGAAACCAAATGTTCACAAAAAGAAAAAAAAAGGAAAAACGTAACTTTCCTCCCCCAAAAATCAAAGACAAAAATTTCCCACCAAAAAAGAAAAGAAAAAATTCACCCAGAAACTGAAAAAACACCAAAATTCCACCAAAACATGAGAAAAACCAAAACTTCACCCAAACCCGAGTAAACCACAATAATTTCACCCAAAAACCACCTTAATATCCCCCAAATGAAAGAAATTCCCCCAGTACTGAACCAAATTTCCCCAAAATTGAAAGAAACTCACTCCAACTCATCCCAAAATTTAAGAAACACCAAAATTTCACCCCCCCCCCCCAAAAAAAAAAAATCACCCTCCCAAAAAACCGAAAATTCACCCCCCCAAAAAAACCCAAAATTTAAAAAAAAAAAAAAAAAAAAAAAATTCACCCAAAAATATAACCCCCCCACCAAGTTTCACCCCCCCCCAAAAAAAAAAAAAAAATTCACACCAAAAACCATTGTAATCCCCCAAAATAAAACTTTCAGTACTCACCCAAACTTCTGTGAGACGGGGTCCTTAAAAGACGGAGAGGTGGTGGGCGTGTCTTCCTCCTCTACTATTCTCTCCTCTTCACCCAAAGGAGAGCTAATGAGGTTTTTCGCCCAAGATCCTTTGCTGGACCCGAAGGATCCCCTGAAGGAGACGCAG
>JACEEZ010014734.1:0-67330 GCA_016584305.1 Chionoecetes opilio
TGGAAAAAAATTTGGAAAAAAAGGACAGCTAAACTAAAAAAACCTAACCACATACTCTTGCCTAACTATTCAGACTAGTGTTGGTATTTAATCCCTGAATGCAGAAACACGGGTAATGAGAACACTCGCCGACGTGAAAAATAGGAACACACGGCGACGTCGGCGAGTGTTCCTATCGGCGAGTTCCATCAACCACCACCACCACCACGTCACTATACTTACCAAGGGCTGTGCATGCGTTGACAAGCCTTGTAGTAATGGCAGGGTCCATGGAGGGCCACTGCGGGGGCCACCAAGCAGCGAGTGGCCAGACGGAGGGCCATTGTGTGGGCCATTGTGGTGGTGAGGGCCATGACCATTGCTGCGGTCTTTCAGCATTCCTGCAGCTGCTGTGAGGCTTTCCCTTGGCCGGCAGCTGACCCTTGACCTCTAGGGGTTATGCAGGGGCACTATGGAGGTCAGGGGGCACTCAGGGGGCTTCGCTAGGGGCACGGTAAACACTTGGTGGCTTCACGGTAAAAACAAGATGGCGGCCAAGACAGCTGATTAGAGAGAGAGCAGCGTTGCAGTGTACAGGCTTGGGGACATATATATAGAGACAGAGTGGGTAGGTAGTCGAAGAGGGGTTAGGCAGGGCTGCGTGTTATCACCGTTACTTTTTGGCTTATATACAGAGGAATTAGCAATTAGGTTGAGAAATTCGGGATATGGGATAAGGGTTGGGGAGGAAAAGTTGAGCAGTTTACTATATGCTGACGACATATTTTGTCATGAGTGAGGACAGTGGAGAACTTCAGGAGATGCTACATATAGTCCCCACGTAGGGAGGGATTTTGGTATAAAATTTTAACAGTGAGAAAAGTCAGGTCCTGGTTATAAATGGAGAGGCAGCAGATGAGGGTATGAGTTGGGAAATGGGAGACCTGAGGATAGGGCGCACCGAGTCATATAAATACCTAGGTATCACGGTAGATGGGAAGGGAGCAGATAGGACGAAACCAGGATAAAATAGGAAAAGCAAATCAGTGGGTGGAAGGCTTGGTAGTGTAGCAAGATGTAGGGCAAACAGGGATGAGGTAGTAAGAGGGTTGTGGAAAGGCATGGCAGTACCGAGCCTCATGTATGGGGCAGAGTGTATGAGGTGGACGGTAGGAGAGCTGGACAAGTTAGAGGTAGTACAGAACAGGGTAGGTAGACTTGCACTAGAGGCAAACAGGTATGTAGCAGTGGAGGCGATCAGGGGAGAGGCAGGGGGGGAGTACCTTTGCGGAGAGAATAGGAAAGTCAGTGCTTAATTACAAAATCAGGCTTAGAAAAATGGATGAAAACAGGTGGGCTCCCAAAAGTTTATGAGTGGATAGGACAGAGTAGTAAATGGGATAGATCAAGCAGACGGTGGGAGAGGAAATGGGGTTACAGGGTTTCGCAGATAGGATAAAACCAGTCTAGTGAGGGGGAGTTAAAGCGAAAGGTGAAAGACCAAGTTCAGAGGCAGGGCAGGGAGATGTGGAGACAGAGGATGGAGGGTAAGAGTTCTCTGACTTGGTACAGGGGGAAGACCACACCAAAGTGTGAGGTTTTTATGATGGTAGCTTTGGGGAGTAGTTTAAATATTTAAAGCAAGGACTAAATCTCTGGAGGTCAATAGTAGAACATATAGTTGGGCAAACGAAGGAAGCAAGATATGTCAAATGTGTATGGGTAGACTAGATGAAACTGTAGATCACCTGGTATTAATGTGTCCAAGGTATGATGAGGAAAGAGAGCAGCTTATAGCAATAGTAGCACGGGAGGTAGGCGAGGATCAGTGGGATAGAGTGGCAGAGGGGAACATAGATGGGATAATGGAATTTCTTTTAGGTTTGAGTAGGGTACAGGATACAAATAGAAGAATCATCGAAGGGGTTAAAGTATTTTTAGAAAAGGCTTGGGAAAAAAGAGCAGAGAGTTAGGGCCTCATACAAGCCCTGAGGGAGCCAGCCGGAAATTAGGCTTTGAACCGGGTGAAAACCGCGGTTTAGCTCCCCACCTGAAAGAAGAAGAAGAAGAAGTTGCCAATTGTGCCGTAATGTGGGACGTAGAAGCGCTAGATTGAGGTATGAAATGCGCTAAAAATGCGCTAGAAAAGTTTTCGTCTCCTCACCTCAGTGACCTCACGCCTTTTTTATGTATGTATGTATGTGTATGTGTATGTATGTGCATATGTATATGCATATGTATATATATATGTAATAGATACAAATATTAGACGATAAAAATTAGACGAGCCCTGACCCTATATATATATATGCTAACGTCAAAATTAATTTTGGTCTAGCATCAGTTTCTGAGGTCAGGACTCCGCCTCTTGATCCGGTGAGATTAAGGCCCGTATTCGTAGTCACATACCATCATTGTACGTGGTCATTGTTCACTTTTTGTCTTGTCCTAATTAAATCAATATGTCATGCTAGCTCTATGTCGAATTTGATAAGTTTTTATCGAGTAGCAACAATTTTATCAGGCTATCTGTAATCGATGTCAATGCACTGTTTTTCATTTCGTTGTTCGTTCGTTCTGTTTGTTTGGTAATTATGGAGGAGAGTTTCACGTTCGTTTTCAGAGACACCAACTACTTTTTCTTGGCCTACAATAGGTGCTTGTTCTAATGGTGCTAGTTTTATTTTGCGCAAATAAAAAAAAAAAAATAAAAAATGAAACCTAACCTAACCTTATGTTTTAATGAAACCTAACCTAACCTAACCTGAGTGTTCTTGGCTGAGTGTTCATTATGCCAAATTTTTATCGGTCACAATCATCCTATTGCTTTTATAAGACAAAAATATGCCCAAAAGGTTAACTTCTATTTGATGTAACTTTCTTATTTTAGGTCCTAGGAGGGTCATCTAGGTGTCATTGGAAAGTTTTTTTTCAAGACCTTTCCACTGATACCTCTTGCAATAGCATTTAACAACTTTGATATTTTTTGCCACATAGCTACATCCATGATTTCAGAGCAGTTAGAAGGGGCTATCTGGAGAGTCTGTGTCATTTTGGGTCTTCATCTGTGTCATAGTAGGGCTATAAATGAACAAATGACAAAAATAAAACCGAGTGGCGACGTTGATAACGGGCTACACTAAGGTCGCCATCTAGTGTTTATGTTCTGAGTGTCCTTCCGCCCTAGACCAAGCTCCCGCCGTTGTCATAGCCCGAAAAAAACCGAGTAGTGAAATTTGATATACTATATACTTGCAGATACAAAGCATAAAACAACGCTGAAACAGTGTAGATTATACAGTCATGATATAAACTACTGTGTATCATCTTCAGTGGCACAGACACAGCAGGCTATCATTCCTTATATAGGGCGCCTGGCGACATTATTGCAGGTGGCGACTAAAGTTTTATCTACGGTAGTGTGATGTACATAATATAAACTACTGTGTATCATCTTCAGTGGCACAGACACAGCAGGCTATCATTCCTTATATATGGCGCCTGGCGACATTATTGCAGGTGGCGACTAAAGTGTTATCTACGGTAGTGTGATGTACATAATATAAACTATTGTGCATCATCTTCAGTGGCACATACAAATCAGTAGTGAGGCTATAATTCGTAATATATTGTCCCTGGCGACATGAATACAGGTGGCGACTTTACTGTTATCTACGGTAGTGGTTCCTAGTGCCTATATTTATGTAGTCAATCGTGCCTGTTTATAGTTTATTTCAGTCTATTGACAGGTAGTAATGTCTATCTGTGTCGGGAAAAAATCTGAGAGGCGTAATTGCTGAAAATAGAAATAAACCACGAAACGGAACTTTATGACTTAATAACAACTATAGCCTTTTCAAAACTTATGATTGACATGTATTCAATGTCCATAAATGTCGTTTCGTCATTTATCAAAGTAAAAAATCGTCGTTGATAAAGGTAACATTTTGACATGGGAACATTTTCAGCCTTGTTTTGGTAGTGGGATCATTCGTGGCGTTGGCGACAGTGTGTGTGTGATGGCCAAGATACTGCCGCCGAGCCCTTCCCTGACCCTGCCCGAGCCTTCACTATGGGACACAGACGGCAGACGTGTGCGTGACGTGTTTCTCGACGTGGTGCCCGTGGTGGTGTACACGAGGGAGGGGGAGGAGGGGCTGCAGGTGCTGGTGGTGGTGAGGGAGGGAGGCAAACTGTCACTGCCCAGGCGGAAACTGCAAAACCGCGATAATTCTGTGAGTATATTTTTCTTCTTGTGACCTCTTCTGCTTCTATTAGTATTGGATTCTGTATTCTATTCTGACATAACTAGGCCCCCCCAGACCCCCTTGTATTGTTTATCATTGACACCCCAGCCATCACACCCACCGTTACCTTGCTCTCTACTCACTCACACACACACTCACACACACACACACACACACACACAAGCTAGCCCCGTCCCTACTAACTAGAAGAAATGGGAAGAGAGAGAGTACATATGGAAGTTAATATGATAAAAATACCACTACTATAACTACTACCACTACTGCTACTACTATAACTACTACCACTACTGCTACTACTAGTGACACTACTACTACTGTTACTACTACTACTACTACCACCACTACTACCACTACCACTTCTACTACCACTACTACTACTACTACTACTACTACTACTACTACTACTGCTACTATTACTATTACTGCTGTTACTGCTACCACTACTACTACTACTACCACTACCACTACCACTACCACTACTACCACTACTACTACTACTACTACTACTACTACTACTATCACTACTACTACTACTACTACTACCACTACCACTACCACTACCACTACTACTACTACCACTACCACTACTATTAACGTCCCTGTGAAAAATGTGATCATGGTTGTTTCACGGTCTTAAGTTCGAGTTAAATGCTGTATATAATTTGACCAGACAGCTTGCCTATATAACCTGTGTTACCTTCCACCGCCTTCCACCTTACAGGAGCCCATGTGGTGGAGGTGTGTGTGGGACAGCTGTGGCAGGGGCAAGGTCAAGGGCATGACCCGACACAGGGCACGGATGACGGAGAGCTGCTCAGGTCACCGGCCTTTAAAGATCAAGGTGAATACACTCTACTGACCCATCCCACTTCTCTCATATAGCATTCTGTTCCTCCATAGGTAACCCCTTCACGCCCAGATCTTTCCTTCGCCATAGGTAACCCCTTCACGCCCAGATCTTTCCTTCGCCATAGTTAACCCCTTCACGCCCAGATCTTTCCTTCGCTATAGGTAACCCCTTCATGCCCAGATCTTTCCTTCGCCATAGGTAACCCCTTCATGCCCAGATCTTTCCTTCGCCATAGGTAACCCCTTCACGCCCAGATCTTTCCTTCGCCATAGGTAACCCCTTCACGCCCAGATCTTTCCTTCGCCATAGGTAAACCCCTTCACGCCCAGATCTTTCCTTCGCTATAGGTAACCCCTTCACGCCCAGATCTTTCCTTCGCTATAGGTAACCCCTTCACGCCCAGATCTTTCCTTCGCTATAGGTAACCCCTTCACGCCCAGATCTTTCCTTCGCCATAGGTAACCCCTTCACGCCCAGATCTTTCCTTCGCCATAGGTAACCCCTTCACGCCCAGATCTTTCCTTCGCTATAGGTAACCCCTTCACGCCCAGATCTTTCCTTCGCCATAGGTAACCCCTTCACGCCCAGATCTTTCCTTCGCCATAGGTAACCCCTTCACGCCCAGATCTTTCCTTCGCCATAGGTAACCCCTTCACGCCCAGATCTTTCCTTCGCCATAGGTAACCCCTTCACGCCCAGATCTTTCCTTCGCTATAGGTAACCCCTTCACGCCCAGATCTTTCCTTCGCCATAGGTAACCCCTTCACGCCCAGATCTTTCCTTCGGCATAGGTAACCCCTTCACGCCCAGATCTTTCCTTCGCCATAGGTAACCCCTTCACGCCCAGATCTTTCCTTTGCTATATAAAATTGTCTGCTGTTAGCCATAAAATCACAACAAAATAACTGAATATACCAAATTACTTAGTGGACAAGGATACTAAACAGGTCATATCTATTAAATATTGCTTATAGTCACTAAAAATAGTCTAATGGTACCTAGATTACAATGGAAATAACGTTCTGACCCTCAAGTCATTTGGGTGCCATTAGACAATTTTAATGAATATAAGCGATATTTTATAGATGTGACTTGTTTAGTATCCTTGTCCACTATCTAATTTGGTATATTCAGTTATTTTTTTGTGATTTTAGCCACTCATCATGTTTTGCCTGGTGTGTTGCAGATATTGAGCTGATCTCTCTCTCTCTCCTCTCTCTCTCTCTCTCTCTCTCTCTTCTCTCTCTCTCTCTCTCTCTCTCTCTCTCCTCTCTCTCTCTCTCTCTCTCTCTCTCTCTCTCTCTCTCTCTCTCTTCCTCTCTCTCTCTCTCTCTCTCTCTCTCTCTCTCTCTCTCTCTCTCTCTCTCTCTCTCTCTCTCTCTCTCTCTCTCTCTCTCTCTCTCTCTCTCTCTCTCTCTCTCTCTCTCTCTCTCTCTCTTTCCTCTCTCTCTCACACTGTACTTCGGTTTATGATTTCTTCTTATTTTTAACTAACTATAATTCAACACACACACACACACACACACACACACACACACACACACACACACACACACACACACACACACACACACACACACAATCATGGTGACTAGATTAAGAACTAGTAATAACAGATTGCCTGTAAATGCTGGTAGATAGGAAGGTGTCAATAGAGAATATCGGATATGTAACAAGTGTGACGCTGGGGTTGTAGGAGATGAGTACTTATCCTCCTCCTCCTCCTCCTCCTCCTCCTCCTCCTCCTCCTCCCTCCTCCTCCTCCTCCTCCTCTCCTCCTCCTCCTCCTCCTCCTCCTCCTCCTCCTCCTCCTCCTCCTCTCCTCCTTCCCTGCGAGGTGAGGTTCATGTCCTTTTTAAATGTAATAACACTGAAATTGTGAGGTGACGTGACATGTATATACCAAATTATTATACATATAGGCCAACACATTTCAAATATATATCGTTGATGCAAAACACCAATGTATAAGTAATTAAGAATTTATCTGTATTTTTGGTGTGAGTGGTGAGTGTGTTGAGAGGAGTGTTAGGCAGTGTTGAGAGGAGTGTTAGGCAGTGTTGAGAGGAGTGTTAGGCAGTGTTGAGAGGAGTGTTAGGTAGTGTTGAGAGGAGTGTTAGGCAGTGTTGAGAGGAGTGTTAGGTAGTGTTGAGAGGAGTGTTAGGTAGTGTTGAGAGGAGTGTTAGGCAGTGTTGAGAGGAGTGTTAGGCAGTGTTGAGAGGAGTGTTAGGCAGTGTTGAGAGGAGTGTTAGGCAGTGTTGAGAGGAGTGTTAGGTAGTGTTGAGAGGAGTGTTAGGTAGTGTTGAGAGGAGTGTTAGGCAGTGTTGAGAGGAGTGTTAGGCAGTGTTGAGAGGAGTGTTTAGGTAGTGTTGAGAGGAGTGTTAGGTAGTGTTGAGAGGAGTGTTAGGCAGTGTTGAGAGGAGTGTTAGGCAGTGTTGAGAGGAGTGTTAGGTAGTGTTGAGAGGAGTGTTAGGCAGTGTTGAGAGGAGTGTTAGGCAGTGTTGAGAGGAGTGTTAGGCAGTGTTGAGAGGAGTGTTAGGCAGTGTTGAGAGGAGTGTTAGGTAGTGTTGAGAGGAGTGTTAGGCAGTGTTGAGAGGAGTGTTAGGCAGTGTTGAGAGGAGTGTTAGGTAGTGTTGAGAGGAGTGTTAGGTAGTGTTGAGAGGAGTGTTAGGCAGTGTTGAGAGGAGTGTTAGGCAGTGTTGAGAGGAGTGTTAGGTAGTGTTGAGAGGAGTGTTAGGCAGTGTTGAGAGGAGTGTTAGGCAGTGTTGAGAGGAGTGTTAGGCAGTGTTGAGAGGAGTGTTAGGCAGTGTTGAGAGGAGTGTTAGGCAGTGTTGAGAGGAGTGTTAGGTAGTGTTGAGAGGAGTGTTAGGCAGTGTTGAGAGGAGTGTTAGGCAGTGTTGAGAGGAGTGTTAGGCAGTGTTTAGAGGAGTGTTAGGTAGTGTTTAGAGGAGTGTTAGGCAGTGTTGAGAGGAGTGTTAGGTAGTGTTTAGAGGAGTGTTAGGCAGTGTTGAGAGGAGTGTTAGGTAGTGTTTAGAGGAGTGTTAGGCAGTGTTGAGAGGAGTGTTAGGTAGTGTTGAGAGGAGTGTTAGGCAGTGTTGAGAGGAGTGTAGGCAGTGTTTAGAGGAGTGTTAGGCAGTGTTGAGAGGAGTGTTAGGCAGTGTTGAGAGGAGTGTTAGGCAGTGTTGAGAGGAGTGTTAGGCAGTGTTGAGAGGAGTGTTAGGTAGTGTTGAGAGGAGTGTTAGGCAGTGTTGAGAGGAGTGTTAGGTAGTGTTGAGAGGAGTGTTAGGCAGTGTTGAGAGGAGTGTTAGGCAGTGTTGAGAGGAGTGTTAGGTAGTGTTGAGAGGAGTGTTAGGCAGTGTTGAGAGGAGTGTTAGGTAGTGTTGAGAGGAGTGTTAGGCAGAGTTAGTCATTAGTTTTTTCCAATTATTTGTTTTCTTGATACCTGTTTTTTGTTTGTTTTTTGTTTCTATTTTTTTTTGCTTAGTTATGTAACCTTGTATTTGTATGATTTAAATTGTTCAATCCTCTGGCCGCTGGGCTCCATACTTTTGTTATAAAGTCTGAGCTTACCCAATAAGTTCAATTCAATTCAATTCACACACACACAAGCGCGCACACACACACACACACACACACACACACACACACACCCACCCACCCACCCACCACCCACCCACCCACCCACCCACCACCCACCCACCCACCCACCCACCACCCACCCACCCACCCACCCCACCCACCCACCCACCACCCACCCACCCACCCACCCACCCACCCACCCACCCACCCACCCACCCACCCACCACCACCCACCCACCCACCCACCCACCCACCCACCCACCCACCCACCCACCACCCACCCACCCACCCACCCACCCACCCACCCACCCACCCACCCACCCACCCACCCACCCACCACCCACCACCCACCCACCCACGCACGCACGCACGCACAGCACGCACGCACGCACGCACGCACGCACGCACGCACGCACGCACCACGCACGCACGCACGCACGCACGCACGCACACACACACACACACACACACACACACACACACACACTAATGAGCTACCTTGTCTTCCGGTACTAAAATAAATAAACTAAATATAATAAATAAAAATACTAAATGAAAGTACTGAATAAAACAAACATCTCCACCTAGCATTGTATTACTTGTGTTGCCTTAATTATTGTTATTTAATTGTGTGTGTCCTGTTTTGCCTGGTGTGTTGCAGATCTTGAGCTGATCTCCGGGGCTTTCGTGCGGTGCAGTGACCCTTACGCCAGCGCTGCCTTCGAGGATGTGCGGCAGCTGCTGGGTGACCTGGGATGGCAGGGCAGGGAACAGGACGTCTCCAGGTGCGGGAAGCTCTTGGAAGTGAGAGGCAGAATATAGTTGGCCATTAACCCCTTGAGACCCAGAACGTAATTGCCATTGTAATTTGGGTACCATTAGATGATTTGTAGTGACTATAAGTAATATTTTATAGCTATGACCTGTTTAGTATCCTTGGCCACTAACTCACTGGTTTATACAGTGACTTTTCGTTATTTTATGGCTCCACAAACATACAATTTTTTATAACCAAGGAAAGATCTGGGCGTGAAGGGGTTAACCTCTTGACGCCCAGATCTTTCCTTGGCTATAAAAAATCTGTTGTCGAGCCATAAAATTATGACAAGTAACTTAAAATACCAAAATAGTTAGTGGACAAGGATACTAAACAGGTCATAGCTATAAAACATTGCTTATAGTCACTACAAACCGTCTTATGGTACCCAAATCACAATGGAAGTGACGTTTTGAGCCTCAAGGGGTTCTCTCTCTCTCTCTCTCTCTCTCTCTCTCTCTCTCTCTCTCTCTCTCTCTCTCTCTCTCTCTCTCTCTCTCTCTCTCTCTCTCTCTCTCTCTCTCTCTCTCTCTCTAAGTAATCGTGCAGACCATTTCATCCTTCCTGATTTAATGCAGTCACAACACAGCCATGATGGAGTATATCAACAATAGGTTGTCACTGTGTGCATCCAGTCACACGTTTTTAAATGATCCGCATTCAAAATCTGTACATTCCCCGTGCTCTCAAAACAACTTTATCAGCAGACGACGCACCATGGGTCGGCGACGTCACAACAGGGAGCCTCCCAGCACCGCCTGATACATATGCGCGGAGACTCTGAGAAAAATGTAGTACTTGGGGAATTTTGGGTGTTTCTGATATATTTTGTGTGCGATGTGGCATGTACTTGCATCCTGTGTGGGTGCAGCGTGGGGGCTGTGCCTTTACCGAGAGCTTGGCACCCATTTGCAAACTGTGGGGCGACGATATATGTGTGCAGATGTGTGCAGCGGCGGGTAGGTGCAAGGCCACCGAGATGAGAGGGCTGCAGTACCCTGGCTGCTACCAGCCGCTCCCCGTCGCTCCAAAGGTCTGCACACATATATCGTCGCCGTGTGGGTTGTGAATGGGTGCTAAGCTCTCGGGAATGGCACGGCTTTCTTGCCGTGCCCATGCAGGATGCAAGTATGTGCCGTGTCGCACAAAAAATATACCAGAAGCACCCAAAATTCCCCAAGTACTACATTTTTCTCAGAGTCTCCGCGTGTCTGTGTCGGGCGGGGCTGGGAGGCTCACTCGTGTGACGTCGCCAGCAAGTTTCGCGCCACGGCTGGAAGGGGGCTGTTGTTTTTCCCGCGCTTTTTACAAAAGTCATGTTTTTGGGGAAATAAGGCGTGAAAATGAATAATTTTTTGTGGATTAGGTATTTTGAATGAACATTCAACATAATTATGCAAAGAAAAAATGGGTCTGGACGATTACTTTAAGGGTACACAGGGTCAGGGCAGATGTGTTGCAGGGTCATTATGTGAAGGTCAGGTGAAGACAGACAGACTGGCTGGGAAGGATCGAGGGGTTAAAATAATCCCATGCTATAATCAGGCGTGGCAAAACCAAACATGAATGGAAATATAATTACCATGAGTCATTTAATAGCTGGTAGTAGGGTAATGGGGGGGGGGGAGGATGGAGGGGTTAAAATAATCCCATGCTATAATCAGGCGTGGCAAAACCAAACATGAATGGAAATATAATTACCATGAGTCATTTAATAGCTGGTAGTAGGGTAATGGGGGGGGGGGGTTAAAATAATCCCATGCTATAATCAGGCGTGGCAAAACCAAACATGAATGGAAATATAATTACCATGAGTCATTTAATAGCTGGTAGTAGGGTAATGGGGGGGGGGGGGAGGATGGAGGGGTTAAAATAATCCCATGCTATTATCAGGCGTGGCAAAACCAAACATGAATGGAAATATAATTACCATGAGTCATTTAATAGCTGGTAGTAGGGTAATGGGGGGGGGGGGGGTTAAAATAATCCCATGCTATAATCAGGCGTGGCAAAACCAAACATGAATGGAAATATAATTACCATGAGTCATTTAATAGCTGGTAGTAGGGTAATGGGGGGGGGGGGAGGATGGAGGGGTTAAAATAATCCCATGCTATTATCAGGCGTGGCAAAACCAAACATGAATGGAAATATAATTACCATGAGTCATTTAATAGCTGGTAGTAGGGTAATGGGGGGGGGGAGGATGGAGGGGTTAAAATAATCCCATGCTATAATCAGGCGTGGCAAAACCAAGTACATCGTCCAGGGATGTGAACTTTTGTAGGCCACATTGTCGTACCGAGCCACCGGAATTATCATATTTACAGATTGATTATCGTACAATCTTAGGTAAAATCATAGTCAGTAAATGACTTTATAATTTTAGTAAATAACTTGTAATTTACTTTAGTAAATAACGTGGTGATTTTACTCACCCCAGTTTGAATGTCGTAGCATTGGATTTTCGATCTCTTATATTGAAAATAGACCCTAATTTACACATCTCGTATCATCGGATTCTCGTATACCGAATGCTTGTATAACGGGACATCCCTGTATAAGTAAAAGATTTTGGTGAATTCGCCATGGGTTATAATTTCCAGGACTGAAAAAATCTTGTGATAGGTGTGACAGCCTGGTGGTAAATGCTGCATCAACACCAGCAGACGACAGGTGGCGGTGTTGACGCCAATCTGCCCAGGCAAAAGCTGCCGCCAAACGGCTCCCGCCAGTCTTGGCGGCAGACTCGTTCCAACATTCGTCTTGGAAGACGCTGGAGTATTTTTCAGGGTATCTTATAGGGAAAAAAATTGCGTCTTATAAGCCGTAAAATAGGGAAATCCTTTACCGTACATTGAATATATTTATACAACATGTATTTCTCTTATATTATTATTTATATTGTGTCCTATATTTATATATTTATTATCATTTATTTATATTATTTTCTATCTAAGGGTTGAGTTGGATGCGAGACAGTGACAAAAATATTTGCCCCTAATTCACTTAAGCACTATCAGCTCTATTGACAACCTTGACTTCTCTTTTTAATGATAGTGTGTCATTTATTTATATATACATTTATTGATCTGGCTTGTACCATCAGCCTGGCATTACTTCTGATCTTATTTGTATTTGTATAAACTGATTTCCCTTGTTTCAAATGCAGATATTTTTACAACTTATATTATATATATATATAATATATATATTTCTCATTATTTATATTACAATATTTATTTGTTAAACTGGCACCATCATCTCTCTATACAAAACAAAATCTATTTATATTTATATATTCAGATATTTACTTATTTGAGATATTTCTTGCCATGTGGCCTTTCACTTATTGGCAAAAGCCTTATTGTATTCAGGACAAAGAACAGCCTCAATGACAGAGCTCCCTGCGTCCAACACACTATTTAAGACACTCAATGACAGAGCTCCCTGCATCCAACACAGTATTTAAGACACTCAATGACAGAGCTCCCGGCGTCCAACACAGTATTTAAGACACTCAATGACAGAGCTCCCTGCGTCCAACACAGTATTTAAGACACTCAATGACAGAGCTCCCTGCGTCCAACACAGTATTTAAGACACTCAATGACAGAGCTCCCTGCATCCAACACAGTATTTAAGACACTCAATGACAGAGCTCCCGGCATCCAACACAGTATTTAAGACACTCAATGACAGAGCTCCCGGCATCCAACACAGTATTTAAGACACTCAATGACAGAGCTCCCTGCATCCAACACAGTATTTAAGACACTCAATGACAGAGCTCCCTGCGTCCAACACAGTATTTCAGACACTCAATGCAGCCCTAACAACCCATAACCATGACACAGGGCATTTTTTACCATGCTAACTGGGCCACCAAAATGTCTCCCAGTGATGAAAAACTGTCGCCCAGTAAGAACAATTTTAAGCTTCTGGGCGACAAGATATTTGTTGATAAACACCTTCCTGGATACAATGGTTCATCTTATCTGTGTGTGTTAGATCCAGAAGTGCACTCTTATTACTGCATAGGATCTTTATTTATACACAACATACAAAAGGGTGAAGTTGATGTATCCAAAACACTATATTTTAACAGGTAGGCCTTTACCTTTCTGGCTATCCAAAGCATGTCGCCCGGTAAGATTGGCTGAAAAGATGCACTGTTAGGAAGGATGTTATTGGTGTTATGAAGGATGTTATTACCTTTCTGGCTATCCAAAGCATGTCGCCCGGTAAGATTGGCTGAAAAGATGCACTGTTAGGAAGGATGTTATTGGTGTTATGAAGGATGTTATTACCTTTCTGGCTATCCAAAGCATGTCGCCCGGTAAGATTGGCTGAAAAAGATGCACTGTTAGGAAGGATGTTATTGGTGTTATGAAGGATGTTTATTACCTTTCTGGCTATCCAAAGCATGTCGCCCGGTAAGATTGGCTGAAAAGATGCACTGTTAGGAAGGATGTTATTGGTGTTATGAAGGATGTTATTACCTTTCTGGCTATCCAAAGCATGTCGCCCGGTAAGATTGGCTGAAAAGATGCACTGTTAGGAAGGATGTTATTGGTGTTATGAAGGATGTTATTACCTTTCTGGCTATCCAAAGCATGTCGCCCGGTAAGATTGGCTGAAAAGATGCACTGTGTTAGGAAGGATGTTATTGGTGTTATGAAGGATGTTATTACCTTTCTGGCTATCCAAAGCATGTCGCCCGGTAAGATTGGCTGAAAAGATGCACTGTGTTAGGAAGGATGTTATTGGTGTTATGAAGGATGTTATTACCTTTCTGGCTATCCAAAGCATGTCGCCCGGTAAGATTGGCTGAAAAGATGCACTGTGTTAGGAAGGATGTTATTGGTGTTATGATTAATGTTATTACCTTTCTGGCTATCCAAAGCATGTCGCCCGGTAAGATTGGCTGAAAAGATGCACTGTTAGGAAGGATGTTATTGGTGTTATGAAGGATGTTATTACCTTTCTGGCTATCCAAAGCATGTCGCCCGGTAAGATTGGCTGAAAAGATGCACTGTGTTAGGAAGGATGTTATTGGTGTTATGAAGGATGTTATTACCTTTCTGGCTATCCAAAGCATGTCGCCCGGTAAGATTGGCTGAAAAGATGCACTGTTAGGAAGGATGTTATTGGTGTTATGAAGGATGTTATTACCTTTCTGGCTATCCAAAGCATGTCGCCCGGTAAGATTGGCTGAAAAGATGCACTGTGTTAGGAAGGATGTTATTGGTGTTATGAAGGATGTTATTACCTTTCTGGCTATCCAAAGCATGTCGCCCGGTAAGATTGGCTGAAAAGATGCACTGTGTTAGGAAGGATGTTATTGGTGTTATGAAGGATGTTATTACCTTTCTGGCTATCCAAAGCATGTCGCCCGGTAAGATTGGCTGAAAAGATGCACTGTTAGGAAGGATGTTATTGGTGTTATGAAGGATGTTATTACCTTTCTGGCTATCCAAAGCATGTCGCCGGTAAGATTGGCTGAAAAGATGCACTGTGTTAGGAAGGATGTTATTGGTGTTATGAAGGATGTTATTACCTTTCTGGCTATCCAAAGCATGTCGCCCGGTAAGATTGGCTGAAAAGATGCACTGTGTTAGGAAGGATGTTATTGGTGTTATGAAGGATGTTATTACCTTTCTGGCTATCCAAAGCATGTCGCCCGGTAAGATTGGCTGAAAAGATGCACTGTTAGGAAGGATGTTATTGGTGTTATGAAGGATGTTATTACCTTTCTGGCTATCCAAAGCATGTCGCCCGGTAAGATTGGCTGAAAAGATGCACTGTGTTAGGAAGGATGTTATTGGTGTTATGAAGGATGTTATTACCTTTCTGGCTATCCAAAGCATGTCGCCCGGTAAGATTGGCTGAAAAGATGCACTGTGTTAGGAAGGATGTTATTGGTGTTATGAAGGATGTTATTACCTTTCTGGCTATCCAAAGCATGTCGCCCCGGTAAGATTGGCTGAAAAGATGCACTGTTAGGAAGGATGTTATTGGTGTTATGAAGGATGTTATTACCTTTCTGGCTATCCAAAGCATGTCGCCCGGTAAGATTGGCTGAAAAGATGCACTGTGTTAGGAAGGATGTTATTGGTGTTATGAAGGATGTTATTACCTTTCTGGCTATCCAAAGCATGTCGCCCGGTAAGATTGGCTGAAAAGATGCACTGTTAGGAAGGATGTTATTGGTGTTATGAAGGATGTTATTACCTTTCTGGCTATCCAAAGCATGTCGCCCGGTAAGATTGGCTGAAAAGATGCACTGTGTTAGGAAGGATGTTATTGGTGTTATGAAGGATGTTATTACCTTTCTGGCTATCCAAAGCATGTCGCCCGGTAAGATTGGCTGAAAAGATGCACTGTGTTAGGAAGGATGTTATTGGTGTTATGATTAATGTTATTACCTTTCTGGATATCCAAAGAATGTCGCCCAGTAAGATTTGCTTAAAACATGTACTGACCATGCCCCCCCCCCCCCCCCCCCCTCCAGGCACGAGAGCTTCCGTCACAGCGTAGGAGAGCTGCTACCGGGGTGGTGTACGGAGTAACGGTGTTGTGGTGAGGGGGCGGCGTCTCATGGCTGACTCTGTGCGGGCGGCATGGTTTGAGATGGGCAAGTTGGGCAAGGCGGCCATTTTCACACCCCGACAACACCCGCTCACGCCCACGTCACCCACTACAGGAGCTGGCTACATGGGCGGCGTCACCTATGGGTAAGTGTTGAATATATTGTGGTAGATAGGTTTGTGGTAGGGAGGAGGAGAGGGTGTGTGGTGGTTGTGGTAGCTACCGTAGATAACAGTAAAGTCGCCACCTGCAGTGATGTCGCCAGGCGCCAAATATTACGAATTATATAGCATCACGACTGATTTTGATGTGCCACTGAAGATGATACACAGTAGTTTATATCATGACTGTAAAATCTACCCTGTTTCAGCATTTTTTTATGCTTTGTAGCTGCGGGTTTATATAGGGTTTTAAAATTTTCCTACGGTTTTTTTTTTTTGGGCGAACGACGAACGGCTTTACGACACTCAGAAATTTAAACACTAGTTTGGCGACTTGACTTTTTGGGTACCATTTTGTAAATATTTTAGTCTTTTTTGTTCTTTTTCTACCCCTATATGCCCAAAGATGAAACAAAAATTTGACACAGACTCCCCAAAATACCCCCTTTCAAACTGTCCTAATCATGGATTTAGAAATGTCTTTTAAACCCCACCACAGGGCTGTACATCACAAAAAAAATTGGGCCTGGCGTTTTACTGTTAGCTACGGTACTACTTTTAAACAAATACTACTCCCAAATACTACTACACAAAATGACAAAAAGCCCTCTTCGGGATAGCCCCTTCTAACTGTCCAAAATCAGGGATTAGAAATGAAACTTTAACGCCACCACCCCTTTTTACACAAAAAAAAAAAAAAGTTACCCGGGGGAAAACTTTACTGTTTTCTAGGGTTATGGACAAGTCAGTTTTGGGGTAGGGAGGGGGAAAGAGGATTGGGGTATTTTTGGGGTTTGGAAAAGGTAGACAGTTTTGGGGTAGGGGGGGAAGGAAAGGATTGGGTGGTTGGGGAAAGGAAACTGGGGGGGGATGGAAGGGGATACGTGGTGGAGGAAGTTAGTGGAGAGGTTTTGTGTTGGATAATGTGGGTATTAGAATTTGGTTTAAAGGGGTATTGGGTGATTGTGGGGGTGGAAGCAGTTTTGTGTGGGGTTTGGGTTTGTAGAGTGTGGTATGGGGGGAAAATGGAGTGGGGTTGGGAAATTGGTGATTGTGGTAGGGGGTGTGGTTTTTGGGTGGAAGGGGTATAAAAATTGGTGAGGGGGGGTGGGGGAGAGGGAATGTGGGGGATTGTGGGGGGTGGGGGAAGTGGTATTTTGGGGGTTTTTGTGATTGGGGGTTGGGGGTAAAAGGTCCGTGGGATTAGGGGTTTTGGGGGAATGGTTTTTTGGGGGGTTGGGTGATTGTGGTATGGGGGTAAAAGTGTCGTGGGGGTTTTAAAGGGGTGGTAAATTGGAAATTGTGGGGGTTTGTGATTGTGGTGGGGGATAGTGTCGTGGTGATTAGTGGGGGTAAAAGGGGTAATTGGGGTGGTTGTGATTGTGGGGGGGGATAAATGCCCGTGGTGATTAGGGGTGGTAAAAATTTGGAAATTGGGGGTGGTTTTTTGGTGGGGGGATGAAGTGTCGTGGTATTGGTTTTTGGTTAAAGTGGAAGTATATTTAATTTCTAACCACGTGAATTTTAAATTAAATAATAACATTATTTAGCTCCCTTTAAATGTAACCCCCCCCCCCCCCCCCACCAATGGGGGGGGGGGGTTTCCCCATAAAGGCCTCACCCCCCCACACAAAAACCGGGCCTTTGCCGCCTAGGGCTGGGCAGTCGACTGGCGCCCCAAAAATTTCCCCTCAAGAAACACCTCTGTAACACTTTTTCGAAACACCAACACTTCCCTTTTTTCCCTTCCCGGCCCTAAACCTGACCTTTTTAAACCTTAAATCAATATACATTAAAGAGCTCAGAAATAGTAACTTTTATAAATTTCAGTGGAGTTTTTTAAAATATTTCACCCCTTTATAGAGCCCACGGAGACGACTAGGGGGCTTGTTAGGGGGGGGGGGGGGAGGGTGTCAAGAGAAAAAGGAGAGGAAAGAGATTTTTTTTTTGATAAAATTTATTACGCCAAGGCGTCAGACCAGGACACAGGAAGACAAATCTTTGTTGATAAACTTAACACTTGAAATTAGCAGCCCCCAAACGTGGTAGCGGACAAGAACTTCATCTAAATTGTCATGGCTAGCAGGTGCCGACAGATGTCCACCAGTGGTCGTCCTAGAGGCAGCAAGCCCTGACCTCCGGGCAGTGCAGGCAGTAATGCTCCAGCGAGTTACTGTTGGGGTCGATCACACAGGAGGCAGGAGGAGAAGTGTGGCGCGTCTTCGAATCCCGCGACCTGCCACACTGGTCTGTAGCCCAGACGTAACCTGGCCGCTACCACTTGTGTCTCCGCACCATTAGGCCCCGACGACGGTACTTGTAGCGATGTTGGCGGAACGCGTCGTAATGTTGAATGGAGACGCTGTTGGCTCTCTGTCTGGCCCTGTGATGGAGAGTGGAGACGTAATTGTGAGTGTTGACCCTTAATAAATAACAAGACAGAGAGGGTGAGGGACCAGCAATCACGGAGTGGCAGGCTACGGGGCGGCTTTTGCTATTCCGTCGACAGTGTCACTATAAAGAATGCCAACGTGGGACGGAATCCACAAAAAATAATCTGCAAGGCGCGTAGGCGTACTAGGGACAAAAGGACAGAATACGTGATACAAGGTGGCAGTTAGGCTTAGGGATGGAAAAGGGCCTGAAGGGCAGACTGAGAGTCACAAATCACTAAACCATTGAGGCCACGTTGGCTGAGGAGACTAACAGCATCAAGTATACCATACAACTCGCAGAACGTGGAGCTGGCGGAAACAGGGAGTCTGCGGCCAACCCAGCCGTCAGGCGGCGGATCGACGTCAGGGGAGAATACAGCACAGCCCGCTGTCCCATCTGGCTGCAAAGATCCATCGTGTAGACGTGGTTCAGTGTGGGGCATGAGGATGAACTGAAGCTTTGGTCCCCAAACGCTAGCTGCCTCTGTAGGCAGGGAGAGCAGACTTGGAGGTGGGGGTGTAGTGGACCGTTACGGTGGGAATCATCCACGGTGGAGGACCAGGTAGAGCTTCAGCCTCCGGAACATTGATGTCGAGCCTTTGAAGTAAAGAAGACACAGTTTTAATAAGGGTGCGACCGCCAGCCTGAAGAGGAGGTATACGTGGGCGGGGTTGCATAGCACTTCTAATAGTATGAGAGTAGTGAGGGACGACCTGAGGGTAATGCAGACATTTGATAGTGAGACGAGCAGCGATGGAGCAAATTCTCTCATAAATAGGTGGTAGGTGAAGCTCTGTTAACATGTTGACCACTCTAGTAGACAGAGGACAGCCCAAGATAACTCTCATAACCTTTTTTTGGAATTTGTCAAGGGGGTCCAGGGACGTATGGGGTAACTGAATTAAAGCTGGAGAGAGATAGTCGATGACTGAACGGATGAAGGTTACGTAGATCATTCTGGCCACAGGGATGGAGAGTCCAGAAGTGTTGTTAACAAGCCATTTGAGTGGTACGAAGCGCTTCTGTAGCCGATCCAAAAGATCTTGCACGAAGGGATGTATGTGTTGTGGCCCGAGTGACGGGGGGAATGGAGACTGGTGCGCCGAGGTAGATGTACTGTCTGCACAGGGGAACGACACACTCCCCAAAGTAGAAGTCTGGTAGCAGCCTCGGGTTCCGGAGGGTGAAGACTCTGCTTTTATCTGGGGATATAATTAGACCGCAGTCAGCGGCAGACATAGAAAAGGAATTTAGTAACTGCTGAAGATGGTATGGCGAGGTGGAGTGTATGCAGATATCGTCAGCATAGCACGTTACCGTGGTGTCAGGGACGTCAGGCAGGTTGGAAAGCAAACGGTGGACGAGAACATTAAATGAAACGGACTGAGAACACCTCCCTGCGGAGTTCCTAACTCGAAGCCTTTAGGTGTGCTGCATGCTCCTTTATAGAGGACGCGAGAAGTCCGATTGCTGAGGTATCCTCTAATCCATTTCAGTAGCCGTCCTCTGACACCGAAGTCCACTAACTGGTCTAGGATGATTGTCCCTGTTGGCAACATCGAAAGCGCTCTTGAGATCGATGAACGCAACCACACTTTTTTGGGGAAAGGCGTGTGTAGAGGTCCATGAGGCAATGATGTGTGCATCGCTGCGGAAGAAAACCAAAAGTCGGGATGACAGTACCCCCTCCAGCCGGAAAAGAAGACGGGTGACAATACGCGCTCCATCACCTTGCTGAAGCAGGATGTGAGGGATACTGGCCTAAACTTGTCCGTCCCGGGGTTTTTTGGAATGGGGACAATTGTGCTGCGGGTCCAGGCGGCGGGCAGATACCCCAGCCTGTAGCAAAGGTTGTAAAGCTGTAGCAGAGGGTTACCTGGGACGTTATGTAGCTGACGGAGGACAGAATATGTGATACCATCGTCACCCGGGAGCGGTCGACTTGCCTCGAACCAGAGCCCGTCGCAGTTCATCCTCAGTAATGAGAGTGGGTCCATCGTCATCCTCCTCGAGCAACGCTGCCATCAGCCGTAGAGCGCGATGACCTGCACCGGCAGACAGGGCCGCCTGAACAGGCTCGGGAAGGCTGCCTATCCGCGACTGGTCGGGCCCAGTCATCGACAAGGTTTTGGCGTACTCACCAGGACTGTGATGGAGGGCGTTGGGGGGTTCTCTTCTTCGTCACCTTCCTGATGAGGTGCCACATTGTCCCAACACTCGTCTGCTGATTGATGTTGTCCCTGAATGTATGCCACGACTCTGTCCTCACGCAGGCCTGTAAGTGTACCAAGTCGTCCCTTGAAGCCTGGTATCGGTGAAGGGTGAGCAGAAGTAGGGTCCATTTGAAAAAGAAGGCCAGCGTCCATAGCTGTCCTATTGGCCTGAAGAATGCGTTCGTCAAGGGTCCAGGAGTATGCAGCCGCCCGCCGTCGCATGTGTGGCCTGGAAATATAATGCGAGTAAAATTGTTCGTCGAATCCACCAAGAGGAAAACAGGGCTTCGGGGGACTGAAAGTCAAACGTGGGGAGAAGGGAGGACATGTAGGCAATATAATTAGGACAGTATTTGGGAGGAATCGAGATGCGAAGGCGGTGATGAGTTGGGTTGCGACTTTCTGGGGGTAGATACCGGAAGCTGAGAGCTACATGATCAGAGAAGGGGAATTGACGGAGGTACACGTGACATGGGCCGCCACCAGACCAAACGTGATGATGTGATCCAGGGTTCCTCCGCGACCGTGAGTAGCACCGCCTGTGTCCCAGCGAGTGAGATGGTTGCGTTGAATGTATTGGCAGAAGGCGATGCCCGCTCCGATTCCACCTCGACAGGTCGCCTAAGTCAGGATGCCGAGCGTTGAAGTCCCCCATGTAGATACTTCCTTGGTCTGTTGGAAGAGGAAGTGCAGCCACACTCAACTTACCAGGGGCGCAGTACACATTGCAGACCCGGATCTTGCCATTTCCCACAGCCACCTCAAACAGCTGAAAGGTCGTGTCTGCATCGTTGGAGTTGCGGAGAAGTCGGTGCTGGATGAGGAATGAAAATAAGCAATGAGGCCATTCCGAACGTGGTGGACATAGGAATAAACCCCTGGAGGTTGGTGCAACCCGGAATTGATGATGACCCACAAAAGCTTCCTGTATGAAAACCACCTGAGGGTGGTGACTGTACACATAAGCCTGAAGGGTAGCAAGTTTATCAAACGCCGTAACACCGCAAGCATTCCATGACACAACGTGTAGATGTTGGAGCCTGTTATCGAACTGTATTTTTTTGTAACGAGAACCAAATGTGGAGGAGGAAGCAGCGAGACCAGGTGGTTTAGGAGAGGGGCCAGCACGGGCACTCGAGTCCTCAAAGCGAGAGGCAAAGAGTCCAGTTTCTCCGTGAGCAATGTGACTGCGGAGATTAGAACTTTCTGTGACTCTGCCAGGTATCGATGGTGACTTGAGTGTTGGCTTGGCTGGTGGCCACACTAGTAAGCCGGCATCGATAGCGTCCAGGCGTGATTCCAGGGAAGCACAACGGGTCATCAGTTTGTCCACAGCAATGCGGAGAGCTTGGACCTGTGGGGAGGGAGAAAGCAGGAGGGACCAGGGTGTGGCTGCAAGTGACAGCGGAGGCGGCGGCGGCGGTGCAGGTGTCGATGGAACTGCGGCCTTACGCCTGGCACATCCATGCCAGACATTCACTCCTGGCTCTTGACAACGAGGACACCGCCAGTGTGTGGTGTCACAGGAGGCGGAGGTGGGGAGTGGTCTCCAGTGGCCGGGGGTGTGGTGGGGGGGGCGCGGTGAGGGCAAGTGCGGGAGTCGTGACCGCCAGCACACCATGCACATCGTTCCAGGCCCCAACAGTACCGCGAAATATGCCCAATACCCCAGCACTTGAAGCATGAAGGCTTGTCATTGTGTAGTAAACGGAACTCGCAGGGTGGCAGACTTGGAAGAAAACTAAATGGAAAACTAGATGGGGGTGGTCTGTGTCAGTCCATGTTACTACTATTCTGCTGATAGGCTTACCGTCCTGATGGAAGCGACGAGCAGAGTAAACACCATCAAGTTTCCTTGCTGATGGAAGGGTCCACACCCACTGGATAACGATGACGAGGTATGTCGGCAGTTTGCGGGTCCTGTCAGGCGAATCTTGGGGCGTAAAACGTAAGAGCGAGAAAGTCACCATTCATAGTACTTCCCACAACGTCCAAGCGAACCCTAGAGATATAAACAAAGCGAGAGGTCACCGCTGACATCTTGACCTCAGCCAGGTCACGCTTGAGGGGAAACGCACGATTCACTTCCGCCAGCCCCGTAACTTCACATCGACCGACGGGTTTGTCCTCGAACATGAGTTTTCAGGTATTCACCACGGGGCGCAAAAGCTGGAAGGGAGGGCGGAGGCCGGGAAGGCGGAGGTCGGGAAGGCAGAGGCATGGGAAGAGGTGGATCGGTGTCACGGGAGTCACTACACTGATCAGAGTTACCTTCCTTCAGACGGGAGGCCTTGGAGACAGGAGTCTGAAGCTCCCCACTGCTGTTGAGCACGTCGTCCATGGAGCGCTTGGAAGCGGAGACAGCATGAGGATCACAGCCGGAGCGGGGCGTGGAGGGCGGGCCGGGGACCACCAAGGCAGGTAACTGCCTCTGTCCAGCCAAATGAGACAGGCAGGGCCAGGTGTCGTTAGCCTGCTCGTCTTCCTCACTCATTCGAAGGTCTTCCTCTACCCCAGGGAAAGGGCCTGGGCCCGTGTAGCTCATGGCGCCCTACCTCTTGGCGGCGGCACCACGAAAAACAGGCTGAGTCCACTCGCGACAGACTTGTACTTCCAGACAGTAGGTAAGGGTATGGGGGAGTGTACGAGCAGGTGAGAGGCAACGTCCACTCACCACCGTGTCTCCACAGAGACTGAGAGAGAGAGAGGAAGTTATTGCTAGTCTCTCCAGTCTACAATGCAATTTCCCGCCAAAATGACTCCCTGACTGGAATCAAGGTCGAATTTCCCTTGTGGACGTGTCAAATTGATAGGCGAGAGAGGAGAAAAGAGAGAGAGGAGAGAGAGAGAAGAGGAGAGGAGAGAGAGAGAGGTAACTGCTTGTTGAGGTGGTGTGGAGGTGAGAGCAATATTTTGTCCCTGTTTTAATTAGATACAGGTTAGGAACAGTGTTAGGTATGGCATGTCAACATTGATAGAGAGAGAGAGAGAGAATTTTAGTGGGGGCGAGAATTCCCACAGATAGACATGGCTCTGTGTGTGTGTGTGCGTGTGCGTGTGCGTGTGTGTGTGTGTGTGTGTGAAAGAGAGCCTTAAGTTTAGTGATGGGACCTGGGTATATCTTCTTCTTGACCTCTAAAACTAAGCCTGTCACCTTATATGGGACTCAGTCGTCAGGTAGTTAGTGCAGAGTCATTAGGGAGCTTGAAAAGGAGGCTGGGTAATTTCATGAATGAGAGAGAGAGAGAGAGAGAGAGAGAGAGAGAGAGAGAGAGAGAGAGAGAGAGAGAGAGAGAGAGAGACTTACCTCCAGACATCATTCTAGGTTCCTCAAAGCCTCTCAGCATTCCCTTCACCTGTCTGTCTGTCTGTCTGAACTCTAATGTTTCTATCAATCCTTGGTGTGGGATGAGAAGTTTCTACCTTAGAGTTATGTTTTGACGTCACTATAGTTTATGTATCACGTAGATTTGTCAACCTTTCTCCCTCAGTGATTTGTAGTAAGTATTTGTATAGTAGTATTAGTCAGCCAGGCAAACTCCTTTAATTTTCGTTCAGTCTTGTCACTCACTTTTTGAAATAATAAGTGGTCTATTACAGTAACACTTCTCATAGTGGGACTCATTGGGCCAAGGAGTGGTCCGAGTCATGCAGGGATCCGAATAATGGGGGGAGATGGAAATGAAAAAAAAAATCGTATATATAGCTAGGAAATTTCGACCCCTAAAAAAAAAAAAAAAAATTCTAGGTGTATATATAGCTAGGAAATTTGGACCCCTTAAAAAAAAAAAAAAAAAAAAAAAAAAAAAAAAAAAAAAAAAAAAATCTGGGTGTATATATAGCTAGGAAATTTCGACTCCTGGGAAAAAAAAAAAAAAAAAAAAAAATAATAATAATAATCTAGGTGTATAATTAATTATATAGCTAGGAAATTTCGACCTCAAAAAAAAAAAAAAAAAAAAAAAAAAAAATAAGAGGAGGAGGATGTCTGAATAATGTCAAAGTCTGAATACGCGAGGTTTGCCTGCCTGACTGTACTGTAATGCCAGGGTGTCAGACGTTACTTGTGGGATAAAGAGATCAGAGTGAAGAGCGCGGCGTGTCTGGGGGACTGCCGGGGTGCCTTGTGGTGGTGACTCATACTTTGCCTTGCCCACAGGTGTCATAAGAGTGCCAGCAATGGGTGTGTGAGGCACTGTGCCACCCGTCACCACCACCACCACCACCCTCAACACACCAGGGTCCACACACACAAGCAGCCGGGCATTGGAAGGAAAACCTTGAACACAACACAACAACAACAACAGCAACAACAACAACAACAACAGCAACACAGCCTGCATGTAGTAAGTCCCTTGATAAGTAGAAGAAAAAGTTACTATTATGACATTGGCAGAATCTATTATGTTCATATTTCATCTGACGTCCAGTTTTCTGAATAAGTTTCCATCAATACTCTTACTTAAATGCTATCCCTGTTTCTTCACATATATATATTCAGGCGGTCCTCCTCACTTGACTATAGTCTAGTTGCGTGATACAGGAACTACCACGTGTAGGTCTCGCGGCGTCTTGTAGCTTCCTTATGTAGGTCTTGTGGCCTCTTGTAGCTTCCTTATGTAGGTCTTGTGGCCTCTTGTAGCTTCCTTATGTTCTTATGTAGGTCTCGCAGCCTCTTGTAGCTTCCTTATGTAGGTCTCGCGGCCTCTTGTAATTTCCTTATGTTCTTATGTAGGTCTCGTGGCCTCTTGTAGCTTCCTTATGTAGGTCTCGCGGCCTCTTGTAGCTTCCTGATGTTCTCATGTAGGTCTCGCGGCCTCTTGTAGCTTCCTTATGTTCTCATGTAGGTCTTGCAGCCTCTTGTAGCTTCCTTATGTTCTTATGTAGGTCCCAGGGCCTCTTGTGTAGTACAGTGTGGGTAATATAGACGCTGTGTGTTTGTTGTGTTTGCTATAGTTTATTTTAGCTTGAAAAACTGACCTATTCTTTCTCAGACTCCTACACTTCCTATTTGACTGTTTCCTTTCTTTCCTGGCCTTGTCGATCTCATTGTTCCACCAACTCTTTCTTGTCCTGCCATTTGCTCTCTTTCTTGTTCTGCCTAGGCTCTCTTCTGCCACTTTGTTAAGCTTCCTTAACAATCTCTCATTCATCTCATCCACACCTCTCTCAGCCCTCAAACCATTCTCTCCCAGCTTCCAGTCCTCATTACTCACCACTTCTCTGAAATAATCCCAGTCTGCATCTGTAAGTTTCCAACGTCCATTCCTCTCCTCTTTCACGTTCACTCTTTTTTCCTTCAAACACTCATACTCCATTACCATGACGTTATGGTCACTCGCTACGTCGATTGTCCTGTCCTCATCCACCCACATACTTCTGACCCGTTCTCTACCCTTTCCCGGGTTCACTAACCATAAGTCAATGGTAGATTCATTCTCCCTTCCACTCCAGGTCACTCTTCCTTCAGCCAGGGTCACATTCAAAATTTCTAATTCATTCTCCTCTGCAAAGTCAAGCAGCAATTGGCCATTTCCATTTACTTCCTCTCCTAACACACCAATTCATGTCTCCCATCACAATCACATTTTCACTTCTATTCTGTTCTACAACCCTTTGCACAATTCTATACTTCCTTTCATTCTCGGCTCTCGCTCCTGTTCCTTCCACTGTCATGTAACACACTATCACCAAGATCCTTTCTCTTCCCTTTCGCACCTTATATTCCAGACGTACTGCCATGATATCCTCACCCATTTCACACCCTCCTACATCTAGCTCCTCTACATCTATACCTGCTTCCTGCCTCACAAGTACTCCCACTCCGCCACCCTTTTTCTGCTGCTTACTTCTGCCCTTGCTGATCATACTGTAAGTCTCAGATCTAAGTTCAATTCTCTCTCTCATTTGTGTTTCTGTCACTCCAACTACGTCAATGTTCCATTCATTTATTTCCCTGCTGAGGTCTTCCATTTTTTCAACATTCCATCCTCTAACATTCACACAGCCCAACCTCACATTCCCTTTTGTTGTCAACAGTCACTCGTTCACATTTGTCACCCTCTTTGCCCTCAACCTGCAGTCTCTCAGTCGCGCGTATCCACTCAAGCATTCTCCCGCACATCCGCCTCTCTCCTTCCCAGTTTAGGTGCACTTTGTCTCCCTCAAAGACCTCCTGTGGGAGTGCACCGTCCAGGTCTATGAAGCTTACTCCATAGTCTCCTGGATCCTTACTGCACTCCGCTTTCATTCTTACAACCTCCTCTTGGAGTCGCTTGTTTGTGTCGCGTCTCATTTCCTCATACCCTGCATTTTCCCGAGGTCGCCTCATGATTCCCACCACAGCCACTCGTACTTTCTTCCTGTCCTTCTTTATATCCTTAAGGCACTCCATCACCTTGCCCACCGTCTGCTCGGGGCCTAACCTCCTAAGGCTGTTCCCCCCTCCCTGCATTATCACCATTCCTTCCTGTACACCATTCACCTGCTCCCTCACAACATCCTCCATACCCTTACCACTCAGGCTAACCAGCACACTCTTCTGGTCTCTCATAGCCATGTGTCGCCTAACATTCTTCACCATACTGTCCCCTATACACAGTAATGGCCACTTCTTTGCCCTGCGGTTTTCCCCCGTTGCTCTACCAGTCCTGACCCTCCCTGGGTTGGTAATCTCCACTACCTCATCTCCCCCACTCGGGCCTGTAGCGGCCACAGCCCCACCGGGAGCCGGGGCATCAGGTCCCCTAGCCTCATCCACGCCCTCGGCAACCTTAGCTGCCGCTACAGGCAAAGGCGATGGGGGGGGTTCTACTGGCGAGGATGAGAAGGGGGCAGGTCCCCCAGTCTCACCCACACCGTCAACTACCCCCTAGGCCACCCTACTTCGACAGCTTCAGCTCCCCTAGTCTCACCCACACCCTCAACATCCCTAGACCGCCCTGCTGCGACATCTTCCACCGCTGCAGCTCCCCCAGTCTCCTCTCCTTCGGGCATGCCTGCTTTAGTGACGTCTAACGTGAAGCAGCCCTCATCCCCAGGGCCCGTGGTGGGTCTGGCCCCCAAGCCCTGCCCATTACCCTCTGCTGCCATCACGGCTCTGGCATCTTGCTCCTGTGTACAGCAAGGCAGTGATGACTTTCTCCGTCACACAAAACAAGGCCGAGAGGAACAACGCCAAAAACAAAAGTCTTGCATATTATTTATTTGCCATAGAAATACAGCCTGTATAATCAAACTGAGAAAATGATAACAATATTTCCCCTCTATACAAAAGTAGTGTGTGAGTTTGTATAGATAATATCAATAATCTGGGACAAAACTATAAAGCCAGTGGAGTCATTTGGCGAGAAGCGTCTTGACACGTGGTACTGCTCGGTGTGTGCTGACTAGACGTCATTCCACAGGGAAGTGAGCGGCTTGGTGAGCCAAGCCGCTCACTGCTAAATGTATCAACTATTGTGCACACTTTACGTTGAATAAAATATCTTCATTTGTGGTGGTTGCGGCAAGTGGCGTCGCCCGTGTCTGCCGCGCCCGGGTCTAAAACCTCTTTAGACGAGAGCGCTCTCACCTCGGGGTTATACACTCATATTGAACACAGTATTAGATATATTATACACTGATTATTTTAACAAGACTTATGTACATATATGATACAAATGAATATAATGTGTGACTACATCTGACTCAATGGCACTGAATCCATAGTGTTCCTTTCTTTTCCTGCTTCCTAGTGTTGATCTAAGTAGCAATGCCGCGGTGGTTGTGGTGGTACACGAGGCAGCCCTCAGAGCACCAATGTCAGGGCTGCTCCTCACTCTCTACTCGGCTGCATGGAATGTGTATCCTTTGAAAGACTAGATAATGGCTAGATAAACAACCTGACTTTGCCCAACACTGACCCCTCCGCCCCTCACACCCTTCAGGGCGCCCTCAGCCAGCCACCCACAGCAGGCCTCACAACCCCCTTCTACTAACACTTCTAGTCACTCGGGCGGTCGCTACCTTCAACAAAGGGTGGCATTCATTATCATCCCACACTGTCCACAGACCCAACCCTACCCAGCAGACCATCCCCAGGTCAAACCTTTCTCCCGTGACCTATCTATCCATTATTCCCAGGTCTATCATCCCCACAGGAAGGCAGAAAACCAGCCCCTTCACACCTCCACACCGGGCGCCCAGAGATCAGCCCACGATGTCCTCCGGGGCTTAAACAGATGCCCGAGGAAGGATGCCGTAGGAATGGAGGACCTTCTGGCGGCCTGGACGTCTGCGGTGAGGGAGTCCGGCTGTAGGAGTCCGGCGGGAGACGTGGCCAGCGAAGGGTTATTGGACTGGAATGACACAGACATGCCAGAGTCGAGGGATCCCATACTGCCTCTCCGCCCCGCCAGTGTCCCCGCACCACTGCCGCAGCCACCCTCTGTTGACCACACCACCACCTTCACCACACGCTCCTCTACTAAGGCTTTATGCATCACCTGTGACTATACTCCATTCCATTTGGCAAGGACACACGATTGCTTAGTCCCGGCGATCGCTCTCTGGGTAGCCGAGATGCTTGTTATCGGCGAGCATAGTCGTCAACAGGCAATGCTCCCCGCTATCCAGTATCTCCGCTACCCAGAGTCGCCTGGACTAAGCTATCGTGAGCGTCCTTGCCAAAATGAATAGAGTCTAGAGACGTTGTTCCCTGGATGTCTTCCCCTGGGTGAGCGTCCATCCAAGGAACGCACATCTTGAGAGCTGTGAATTCTTGACATGGTGACTTATTAAACCAATGAAAATGCCGACTCCAGGAATTAGTTCATGGCACATTTTTCTCATGGACGTAATTTCATTTTAGATTAATGCCGCATATTGACATTGACAACTGACAATTCCTTCACAACAAAGATACAGTGAAGAGACCAATGACCTATAGTCTATTTTATTTATTAGGGTCAAAATGCAGTCAGGAAGCCACGCCCCCTGCCTCCCCCTCTATGCTACGGGGCAGCTGATTGGTGCATTCCTCGTATCATCACTACCCATCACAATATCTTCACTACTTAACAGCGGCGTGACCACTGGACAGCAATCTTCACTACAAAGGGATTTTTGATTTTGTCACCCTCTGTAGTGAAGATTGCTCTGTCCAGTGGTCACGCCGCTGTTAAGTAGTGAAGATATTGTGATGGGTAGTGATGATACGAGGAATGCACCAATCAGCTGCCCCGTAGAATAGAAGGGCAGGCAGGGGGCGTGGCTTCCTGACTGCATTTTGACCCTAATAAATAAAATAGACCATAATCTGTGAACGCCAGTGATACAATTTTGGCCTTTGGTGCTTCCTGTGACCTAGCAAGCCTTGATGTTATTACAGGCCACTACATGGCAAGCTGTGCAGGTGTGAAACAGGTGTGCAAAGTATTACCCACAACACTACAGGCGAGTACAGGTGGGCCGAGGGAGGCTGTTACGGTGGTGGGGTGGCCGTGGGGGTGGCCAGGGTGGGTGGGGGGACACAGTGCAGGGTGGCGGACAACTACATTACAATAGCAAGTATATACAAAGCAAAATAACAATGAAACTGGTGACGTTAAGACTATTGTAAGCATGGTATAATGGTGATAGATTCCTTGTATGTGAATTATTGTTCGTCAAAAATACAGATCCCAAATTTCAAATGTGTGTTGTTTACCCTACTAATCTCACCCAAAATGATAACAAACCCAGATGTTAAGAAATGGAAGGTGTTCTTTATACTTCAAGCCATCACTTCACAACAAGAAACAGGAGGTGAATGACGGTATTGATGAGAGGGTAAAGTAATGAATGCTGATTAGAGAGATGAAAAAGATGAGTGGACATTTTATGAATAATACAAAACGGGGGAAGAATAACTATGATAAATGAATGACTATAGTCTATTTATTTTAACGAGGCAAAAAATCCTGCCCCCTTGCTGCTTACTGACTGATATTTGAATGCCAGGAGAAGGGAATACTACGCTTCTTCTAAATTTCAGCTATATTTGATCATAGTTAACCATATTATCAGGTCAACACAGGCATAATTTTAAGCATGAGACCTTAAGATAGAATGGAATTTTTGCCTTGTTAAAAAAAATAGACTATAGGTGATGTAATAGTAAAAAATAATACTCCATGATACAGGAGAACCTGGTTTATCCGGCACCCTCGGGGGGGAGCGCATGCCGGATAACTCATTTTGCCGTTGTTTTGAGAGTTACTCTTATGGAATCCCCCAAAATCCCCCCCCTTTTTTTTTTTTTTTTTTTTCCCATCACAAGGAACCGGCCAAGGGCACAACAAAAATGGGTAACACAAAGCCCGCTTAGTTGCCAGTCCCTATAAAGAAGACAGTCAGAGAATAAAATAAAAAAGAGGGGTGAGCCAATTTAGTTCGGGAGGTGTCTTGTTACTCTTCTTTTGAAAAGATGTAAGTCATAGGAAAGGAGAAAAACAGAAACAGTAAGAGAGTTCCAGAGTTTATCAGTGGAAAAAAAAAAAAAAAAAAAAAAAAAAAAAAAAAAAAAAAAAAAAAAAAAAAAAAAAAAAAAAAAAAGCCTGGGTCGATTAGTGCCGTTGTTTTGAGGCTGCCGTTGTTTTAAATGCCGGTTAAACGAGGTTCTCCTGTATAGTGAAGCGATAATAGCAAATACGAGTAACCTGTGATCAACAAATGAGAGAAGCGAGCAGGGCATTTTTTACCATGCTAACTGGGCGACCAAAATGTCTCCCAGTGATGGAAAACTGTCGCCCAGTAAGAACAATTTAAAGCTACTGGGCGACAAGATATTTGTTCATAAACACCTTCCTGGATACAATGGTTCATCTTATCTGTGTGTGTTAGATCCAGAAGTGCACTCTTATTACTGCATAGGATCTTTATTTATACACAACATACAAAAGGCTGAAGTTGATGTAGCCAAAAAACTATATTTTAACAGGTAGGCCTTGACCCTTCTGGCTATCCAAAGCATGTCACCCAGTAAGATGGGCTGAAAAGATGCAGTGTTATGATTGATGTTAGGATTGGTGTTAGGAAGGATGGTATTACCTTTCTGGCTATCCAAAGAATGTCGCCCGGTAAGATTGGCTTAAAAAATGCACTGGAAGCGAGTGAGAATGAGTCAAAATGAACATAAGAACATGAATGAATCAGGCAAACTCAGCACTGTTAAGACACTCACCCGCCTCATGGATGTCCAGGAGGGAGTTACTCAGCGCCGACCTCTTCAGCGAGTTGTCAGCCTTCAGCGTTCCGTTCTTCTCGTTCGCCCCCAACAGCTCCATGTCCGCCACTCCAGAGTCTCGGTTCTCCGTAGTGGCGTTGGCTCGTAAGGATGCCTTCTGTCTCTCCAGCTCTCCGTCGATCCTCAGCGACTCCATCTCGTCCATCTCGCATATGCTCTCCTTCAGGTCCTCGCAGAACTTGGTGCGGTCGTGTTCGTTCCGCGCGTTGAACGTGATGAGGATTTTGTTGTCCACGCGGTGTCGTAGCTCCATCAGGAAGGGGTAGTCTGGGGTGTTAGAGCCGTTAGTCTGGGGCTTAGCATGTCATTCTCCTATCTCATGTCACGCCCCTCCCCAACCCCCTGCACCCTGTCAAGTTCCTCTCACTGTCCAACATGTCCTAATATCCTGCCCCCATCTTACTCCTGCCCGTTCCAGTTCCTTCCCTCATTTGTCCTCTCTTTCCCGACCTCCCTGTCTTGCGGACATTCTCCCGGAATCCCCCTCCTTCTCCCTGGAAAATTTAACCTCCTTCCTCCAACAAATCCACATTCTACATCTGATCTAACCATCCTGCTGTAACATTCCGTTCCTTTCCCCTTCCCTCATCGTTTCACTATTTCTATAACCCTGACCCTTTTTATGCTTTGCCATATGACCTCTGATATCTGGCACATTGGGGAGGCGGTAGCGGAGCGGTTAGCGTCTCCGACTGGCGTTCTCGGTGACCCGAGTTCGACCCCCGAAGAAACCCAAAACCTTTCTGCACCGTCGAGTGGCCTAAGAACACACACATGCCCTGCCCATCAACTCTACCTTCGATTGCGAGTGCCTGGGAGGACACAGGGGGCGGCATGAGCCTCTAATCACGCGTCACTATAAGAATCCTGCCTGCGCCACCAACGGGCGAGGACCAACCATCAGAACCCTCAAGTGAACCTCCAGAGCCTACCATCCCAGTCCTGGGTCACCACTGCCTACACACGCTATAGGCACAGATGTAAAAAAATTATAAAACATTTCCCCTTTTTGGCATTCAATAAGTTAGTAACGAGGCAGCTACAAGATCTCTGTTGTGATTGCAATAGGAGTACTGTAGGATTGCTCTAGTACTTTTCATGGCAGCTACAAGATCTCTGTTGTGATTGCAATAGGAGTACTGTAGGATTGCTCTAGTACTTTCCATGGCAGCTACAAGATCTCTGTTGTGATTGCAATAGGAGTACTGTAGGATTGCTCTAGTACTTTCCATGGCAGCTACAAGATCTCTGTTGTGATTGCAATAGGAGTACTGTAGGATTGCTCTAGTACTTTCCATGGCAGCTACAAGATCAAGGGAATCATTTTGACTGAGTAGAAATGGAACAAAATCATAGCAATTACCACGAGCAATCATGGTATGTGACTACGAATACGAGCACAAGTATCTGGCTACACCACAACACCCTCCATAAACTTACTGGGGTTTTACGCTTCCAGACAGGAGAAGTTGGCATGTAGTCTGCATTGTCTGGCTGGTCGTGGGTGGAGAGCGGAGTGGCGCGGTCCGAGGTGGACTGGGAGAGCGAGGAGTCCGAGCCGGAGGACTGCACGCTGGACAGGGAACCATTGTCAGCCGACCTGCCCGGGAATATCACATTACGTCTCGGATAACAACATGAGAACATAAGGAAGCTACAAGAGGCCGCGAGACCTACACAAGGTACTTAGTTCCTGTTACTTAACACTACCTACATCCACCTTTCATCCCCATTCATAACACTATCCAGCCTCCTTTTAAAGCTCCCTAATGACTCCGCACTAACTACCTGTCTATTGAGTCCATGCCAATCACTCACTACCCTATAAATATGATAGGTCTTGTCGTTGGAGGAATATAATATGTCTTGTGATGAGTTCTTTATCACAATCAAATTATTACTATAGACATTACTAAAGGCTGTAGACTCAATAAGACTATGAGTGATTCTTATAGCTAATTGGAAGCTACATTAACATCGATGTAAATATGAAAGTTACGGACAATTTTGTATTCTTGATATAATAAAGTTGTTTTGTCAAAGGAAGTGTTTGATTTGTTACTGAATACTGGCTACAGACTAGAGTTAGGCAATTCTACATCCAGTATTAGTTGTGTCCTTAACCCCTTGAGACCCAGAACGTAATTTCCATGGTAATTTGGGTACCATTAGACGATGTGTAGTGACTATAAGCAATACTCTATAGCTATGACCTGTTTAGTATCCTTGTCCAAAAACTCTTTTGGAAAATAAAAATTCCGGACTTTTGAAATTTGATTAAAAAGTTTGGTTTTGAAAGGGAAGTTGGTTTATTTTTACAAAGGGCCAAAACAGCTAAAAGGGGAAATTCACATAAAAAAAAAAGGGCCTCCAACCCCCACCCAAACAACCAAAAACCAAACAAACAAAACAAAAAAACCGGGGACCCCCAACCTTTGGAATATGTTTTTTCAATTTTAGAAAAAAAGCCAAACCAAAAAGGAGGGTTGAATTTAACAGGCTTTAAATTACAAACCCAAAAGCATTTTTAAAGGGAAAATCAAACCAAACCACCCCCCTCCCCCCACACCACACACCCCAACACACACCACAAAAATTAAATTAATTTAAAAAAAAGGGGTTTAACTGAACAAAAATTTAACAAAAGAGGGTAAAAAAACCTTAAATTTCCCTTTTTTTTTTTTGGGAAATTGCTTTTCCAGGGCCACCCCCTCCTGTTTAAGAAAGGGGAGTAATTGGTGGAGGTTTTATACAAATCCCCAAACCCCTTTCCCTACAAAACAGGGCCCCGGGAAAGGGGCCGGGCTTCCTCCTCGGGGGGCCCCTAATCAAAATACCTTTTAGTAAATTTTCCGGGGGTAACACCTTAAGAGGAAAATTTTTTAGGGGAGTGAGATACGGGGAAACCCCAATCCCCCCGGGCATAGGAAGGGGGGCTTTAGTATTTTAAACCCTTTAACAAAAATGTTCCCATTCCCCCAAATTTATAAAAAAAGGCGGGGGGGGTTGGGGGGGGGGGGGGGGGGGGGCGGCAAAATTGTGGGGGGGGGGGGCCGGGGGTTTTGGGGGGGGGGGGGGGGGGTGGGGGGGGGGGGGGGGGGGAGGGGGGAGGGGAGAAGGGGGGAGGAGGGGGGAGGAGGAGGAGGAGGAGGAGGAGGAGGAGGGGGAAAAGAGGAAGGAGGAGGAGGAGGAGGGGGAGGAGGAGGGGGGGGGGGGGGGGGAGAAAAAGAAAAAGGGAAAAAGGGCCCGGAGGGGGGGAAGGGAAGAGGGGAGGAGGAGAAAAAGGGGAGAGGCAGGAGGAGGAGGAGGAGGGGGGAAAAGGAGGGGGAAGGAGGAGGGGGGAAAGAAAAGAAAAAGAAGAAAAAAGGAGGGAGGAGGGGGAGGAGGGGGAGGAGGAGGAGGGGTACTATCCCCTTATTATTGTTTTTTTGGATTTTGCTCCAGTACTTAGGAAAACTCTTGTCTTTTTTTTTGTTGTTTTTTTGTCTGTAGGGCCCCGGGCGAAATAAAATCTTTGGTTTTTTATTTTTTATTATTTTACTACTGCACTAAAGTTAGGGTAAAGGGTATTAAACTTTGTCTAGAAAACCCTAGAAAGGGCCCAGCTTTTCAGAAAAGGGAAATTACAAGCCCAAGGGGTTTCCCCCCTTGGGCCCAAAAACGAAATTTTCCTTTTTTTTTTTGTGTACCTTAACAATTTTGAGTGACTAAAAGAAATTTTTTATGCTAGACCTTTTTGGGTATCCTTTTTCCACTAACAACTGGTATATTAGTGACTTATCTTTATTATGGCTTGCAACAGAAAATTTTTAATACCCAAAGGGAAAAGATCGGGCGTGAAGGTTTAACCAAGGGGGGCCAAGTTGAAGCGCAATATAAAGGCGTCAAAGGCCCCAAAAAGAAGTCCTGCCTCACGACAAGCCTTCCGTTCCTGCTGAGGGCGCCCCTTTTCGCTAGTCCCCCTTTAAAGGGGGAGGGGAGGGGGGGGGAAGGGGGGGTAAAAGGGGAGGGGGGGTGGCTTTGGTTTCGGCTTTAACCCGCGCCAACATGGGGGGGGGGGAAACAAAAAGGGCCCAATAACACTAAACCCCCAAGGACAAAAAAACGGTTCTTTCGTGATTTCCTGAAAACACTGCAGGACAAAAGGTTTAACATGAACCCCAAGGGGAAAAAAAAAAAAACAGTGTTCTTTCGTGATTTCCCTGCCCAACACTGCGGAAAAAAAAGGCATAAAAACGAAACCAAGGACAAAAAAAAACAGTTTTCTTTCGTGACTTCCTGCAACACTGCGGGAAAAAAAGGCAAAACACTGAACCCCGGGGGGAAAAAAAAACAGTGTTTTTTTTCGTGACTTCCTGACAACACGGCGGGAAAAAAAGGCATAACATTTAAACCAACGCTAAAATTAATTTGTATTAAAAAAACCTAAGGATAAAATAAAGGGGGGGGGTTTAAAAAATTTGAAAAAAAATTTTCTGTGATTTAAAAGTTAACTTGCTAAAATGAATCCAGGTTTTTAAGGGCCCGGGAACCCGGGGGACACAGATGGTAACTAGGGTCTTTTTTAGTATTGGGGTCAAAACCCCATTTAAGGGAAAACCCCACGCCCCCTGCCCCCCCTTCTATGCTACGGGGCGGGAATTTGCATTCCTTTTATCATCACTACCCATACAATATCTTCAAATTAACAGCGGCGTAAACCACGGAAAAGCAATTTTCCCACTGAAAAAGGGATTTCTTTTTTGGGCCACCCCTTTTAGTGAAGATTGCTGTCCAGGGGTCACGTGCTTTTAAAGATTTAAAAGGATATTGTGTTTGGTAATGAGGGGTACGAGGAATGCACCAATCAGCTGCCCCGTAAATAAAAAAGGGCAGGCAGGGGGCCCGGGGCTTCCGGACTGCTTTTTTGGACCCTAAAAAAAAAAAATAGCCCTCTCCCTTTGGGCTGCATTTTGGGAGCCCGGGACACAAGAGACAGACTAAAAAAACCGTGCAGAAAACATACAAAAAAAAGGGAACAAAATCTTCCCCCAAAGTTTTACAAAAAATCAAAATAAAAGGTTTTGGGGGGGGGGTCCTTTTTTTTGGTTTTTTTTGGGCGGGCAAAGAATTTTTTTTTTTTTGGGAACTGTCCCCGGGGGAATTCTGCCCAAACAACAACCTGGAACTCTCGTCGACGGGGAAAGGGTTTAACTTAACCTAAATTTGGGCCCACCAAAACTTAACCTAACTGATCAACCCAAACGATAGTTTTAATTTCCCAAATCCCGAAACGGGGGGAACACTTTTTTTAAACTATATATTGGCTCCGGTAATATCAAAAATTTTGGAACACCGACGAGGGCGGCCAAGTTCCTATCGGCGACATTTTCCAAGGGCCGTCTCTCCCTTAACTTAATCAAATAACCCCAAATTTTTAAAATAACACGACTCGGTGACCGGGACAAAAAAAACTCCTCCCAAAAAAGTGAGCCAACAGACATAGGAACAAAAGGGGAGATCACAACACATGCCAAAACAATCATTTTATCTCAAAGCAGGACAGACATCACTCACCTCTCCCACTGCCACTGCCCCTCGCCCCAAGACTTGTTTGGGGGAAGGTCCGTCTCGGCATTTCCCGGGCGGCACTTTCTTGGCCGCGGTCACTTGGTAGAGCGCCGGCCTGCCACCCCAAGGGGTTGCCTCCTACGCCCCCCCGGCCCCCTGCGGATCAAAATTATACCCCTTTTATTTTGGAAATTTTATATATCTCTTTTTAAGGTTTAACCCCTTTTTCCCGGTATTTGCCGGGCATAAAAACCCCCCCCCTATTTTACAAGGGGGTTTTGAGAGAAAAAAAAAAATTTTGGGGTTTTTTGAAGGTTTCTTTTTTTTTGAAAATTTTTAGAAATGTTTTTAAAAAAAAAAAGGTTTTGTGGGGGGAAAGCTAATGTTTAATGGCCTGTCCTAAATACAATTTTTCACTGGGGCAGTGAATGTAAATTTGGAAAAATTTCATACTAGTAAAAAATGAAAAAGGGAAATGACAGTGAACCCAAAAAATCGGTCATAAATCAAAATTTAATTGAAAGGATCCCCCCCACGAATTAAATTTTTTAATATTTTTGCTAGTATAAACATATAGCTTGTTTTAATTGTTGTGGGTATCCCCTTTTTTGCTTTTTTTGCTATGTGTTTAGACTTTGGGAAAAAATTTGCATGAAAATGGTATTTTTTGGGGTAGTGGGTTTTAAAAGCCTAGGACCTTACCCTACACATCGTGTAGCTTTTTTCCCTTTCTGAGATTTTGACCCCCTTTCCCCATGGCGAAATTGGAATAAAAAGGGGCATTACCCGTACTCCAAAATCTCCCTTTTTTTCCCACCCAAAAAGTTAATTTGGGTTTAAATCAGTTTAGTTGGGTTTAGAGGGGGGTTTTTTGGGTTTTGAAACCAGATGATATAGGGGAAAAAAACAAAAAATTACCAATAACAGGGGGAACAATTTTAAAAAAAATAAATTGTTTTTTAATTTTTTGAGCTTTTTTTAACAAAAGGGGGCATGTGATTCCAAATCTGTAGTCAGTTTTTTCTAGCACGTCAAGTTTTTTCTCCACAGCTTCCCCTTTCCAGATAAAAAAATTCCACTTGTGAGCTGAAGGGTGCCCCTTCAAACCAAATGGAAAATTTTTTTGGGGCCCGCAGTCCCCTTTTTTGGGTTTTCCTTTCTGTCTTCGTGAAGAATAGGGAAATGAAAAGAGAGTCATTGGGGGGGGGTTTTTTGCCATATGCCCAAACACAATTGGATCATCTGTTTTGGGCCCCCTTAAAAAAGGGTTGCCCTTTCCTTTTTGGGTCAAAAAACTTTTATACAAAAAGAAATCCCTGCTTTCCTGTATTGGGATAGCGAGCTGGGAGAGAAGCTTTGGGGGTTTTCGACGTTGGCCTCCGAGATCTGATTTTAAAACCCCGGGAAAGTTTTCCTAACTTGTACAGGAGCCACTTGTTAAAGGGAAAGGGAAAAAAATTTTCCCCCACCTCTACACATAAAACTGGGTCTCATGAAAAAAATTTTGAAAAAGGGCATTGTAAACTGATGGCGACTTTTTGAACCCCCCTACACCCATTTGGGCATTTCCGGGACTGTAAATTGAAAAAATAAAGGGGCCGGGTGTTTGATGGTCCACAAATTCGACAGCTCAAAAAAGATGAACTTTTTCAACGGTACTATGTCAAAACCTTAAAAAGAATGTTTGGGGTTTATCTTTTAAAAGACGTCTTTTCAAAAAATTTCTTGGAAAACCCCGTGCAAGAAATTCACAGAAATTTTTAAAAAACTTTTTGGAGAGTAAAAAAAAACCCGGGGTTCCCAACATGAGTATTAAAAAATTTTTTTTGCATACCCATCTTGCCCAATTTTCCCGGGAAAACCCTTGGTGCTGCTAGCGACGAGAAAGGGGGAAGGGTTTCCCCAAGATTTGAAGGTTATGGGAAAACGTTACCAGGGTTTGTGGGGGTGCTATAAAGGCTGACTATTGTTTTGGGCATTTAAACAAAAAGTAATTTTTTTCATATTTTTTTTAAAAAAAACGAAAAACCCACAGTTTTAAAAACTTGGGCGTGATAGAGAAAACCTGGGCAGTTTTGGTTCGCACCCAAAAATTCCTTTAATAAAAAATTTTCAGACCTAAAATCAAAAAAAATTTGTTTCCCCCCGGAAAATTTTTCGGGGAGGGGGTTTTTGGGCATACTTTGTGGGTTTTTTGGGTTGGGCGTTATGAAATACAGAAATAAACACAAATCATGTCATACAGAAATCAGGAATTTTCTATCAAACCCATAGAACAAGTTTTATGATTTTTATATTTAAATTTTGGGGCTGCACGGACTCATGCAGCTATGGGGGTTCATAATTTTTGCCCCTTATTTTTGTGAGCGCCCGCCAAAACCCCGGGTGTGCTACCTGGCTGTGCTACCAAAACCACACAATTTTCCTTTCCCTTCAAAAACTTCGCCCAAAAAAATGAAATCGCCTTTGACAAAAACCCTGGCTGTGCTACCTGGCTGTGGGTACCAAAAACCCTTTACATAAACCTTTCCCTTCAAATTTTTTCGCTAATAATTTACTCGCCTAGACCAAAAACCCGGCTGTGCTCCCGGGGGTGTGCTACCAAAAACCCACAAAATTCCTTTCCCCTTCCAAAATTTTTCGCTAAAAAATGACTCCCCTAACCCAAAAACCCGGCTGTGCTACCGGCTGGTACCCAAAAACCCTTCAAATATCCTTTCCCCTTTAAATTCTTCGCTAATAATGACTCGCCCCAACCAAAAACCCCGGGGCCCGTGAACCTGGCTGTGCTACCAAAAACCTTTTACAAAATCCCTTTTCCCCCCCAAAACTCCCCTTTAAAAATGGGCTCGCCTAGACAAAAACCCCGGGTTTCACTGGCTGTGCTACCAAAACCTTAAAAATTCCTTTCCCTTTTAAAAATTTTCGCTAAAAATGAATCGCCTAGGGCAAAAACCCGGGGGCTAAACCCGGCTGGGCTACCAAAAAAATTCACAATATCCTTTCCCTTTTAAATTTCCCTTTGTAATAATTCCGCCTAGCAAAAAACCCCGGCTGTGTACCGGGCTGTCCCTTAAACCAAAAACCCTTTACAAATCCTTTTCCCCCCCAAAATTTTTCCCCTAATAAGAATCGCCCAGACAAAACCCTGGGTGTGGGTCCTTTGGGGGGGGGGGGTGTGCTACCAAAAACCTTTTAAAAATCCTTTTTCCCTTTAAATTTTTCGTAATAAGACTCGCCTAGACAAAACCCCGGCGGGGCTACCCGGCTGTTTCCAAAAACCTTCAAAAATATCCTTTCCCTTCAAATTTTTCGCCCCAATAAAAGGGGTTTGCCCAGACAAAAACCCCCGGGTGTGTAACCGGGGTTTGCTAAAACCCAAAAACCTTTACAAATCCTTTCCCTTCAAATTTTTTTCGTAATAATGACTCGCCTAGACAAAAAACCCCGGGTTTTTGCTACCTGCCGGCTACCAAAACCTTCACAATATCCTTTCCCTTCAAATTCCCTTTGCTAAAAATTTACTCGCCTAACCAAAAACCCGGGGGGTGCTACCTGGGTGTGCTTTCCAAAACCTACACAATATCCTTTCCCCTTCCCCCTTCTTCGCTAATAATGACTCGCCAGACAAAACCCTTTCCCGTGCTCCCCGGGGTGTGCTACCAAACCTACCCCAAATCCTTTCCCCTTTAAAATTTTTCGTAATAATGACTCGCCCAGAAAAAAACCCTGGCTTGGTACCTGGCTGTCTACCAAAAACCCTTTACAAAATCCTTTCCCCTTTAAATTTTTTGCTTTAAAAATGACCGCCCCAGACCAAAAACCCGGCCCGTGCCCAAACCCCCGGGTGTGCTACCAAAACCCCACAATATCCCCTTTTCCCTTCAAATTCCTTTGCAATAATAATCGCCTAGACAAAAAACCCCCCCTGTGCCCACCTGGCTGTGCTACCAAAACCTAACAATATCCTTTTTTCCCTTTAAAATTTTTCGCTAATAAAGACTCGCCTAGACAAAAAAACCCCGGCTGTGCTACCCCCCCCTGTGCCCACCAAAACCTTTTTACAAATCCTTTTCCCCTTTAAAATTTTTCGCTAATAAAGACTGCCTAGACAAAAAACCCCGGTGTGCTACCCCGGGTGTTTTTAAACCAAAAAAAAAAAAAAACCCTTTACAATATCCTTTTTCCCCCAAATTCTTCGCTAAAAATGACTCGCCCAGACAAAAACCCTGGCCCGTTTTTTACCTGGCTGTGTACCAAAACCTAAACCAAAATTTTTTCCCTTCAAAATTTTTCGCAATTTAAAGACTCCCCCTAGACCAAAAACCCCGGCTTTTGTAACCCGGGTGCTTACCAAACCCCTTCACAATATCCTTTCCCCTTCAAAATTTTTCGCTAATTAAAGGGCTCGCCTAGCAAAACCCTGGCCCGTGCTACCGGCTTTGTACCCAAAAACCTTTTACAATATCCTTTCCCCTTAAATTCCTTTTGCTAATAATGACCGCCCAACAAAAAAACCCGGGGTGTGCCCCCTGGGCCCGTGTCCCAAAAACCCTTTACAAATCCTTTCCCCTTTAAATTTTTTCGCCCAATTGACTCGCCTAGACAAAACCCTGGCTGTCTACCCGGGTGTTTCCCCCCAAAACCTTCACAATAAAACCTTTCCCCTTTAAATTCTTTGCTAATTTAAAGGAACTCGCCCAGAAAACCCTGGGTGGCTTTCCTGGGTGTGCTACCCAAAAACCCTTTAAAAATATCCTTTTCCCCTTTAAATTTTTCGCTAAAGACTCGCCTAGACAAAACCTGGCTGGCCCACCCCGGCTGTGCTCCCCAAAAACCCACACAAAATCCTTTTTTCCCCAAATTTTTCGCTAATAATGACTCGCCCAGCCCAAAAACCCCGGCTGTGGGTACCTGGCTGTGCTACCCAAAAAAAACCCCAAATATCCCTTTTCCCCTTTAAATTCTTTGTTTAAAAATGCTCCCCAGACAAAAAACCCCGGCTGTGCCACCTGGGGTGTGCTACCAAAACCTTCACAAAAATCCTTCCCTTCAAATTCTTCGTAAAAATTTACCCCGCCTAAAACCCAAAACCCCGGCGTGCTACCCGGGGGTCTTACCAAAAAACCCTTTACAATATCCTTTCCCTTCAAAATTTTTCGTAATAAAGACTCGGGCCCAGGGCAAAAAACCCCGGCCCGTGCTACCTGGGTTGCTACCAAAAACCCTTTACAAAAATCCTTTCCCCTTTAAATTCTTCGCTAATAAAGACTCGCCCAACAAAAAAACCGGGTGTGGGTTCCTGGCTGTGCTACCAAAAACCTACACAATATCCTTTCCCGTTTAAATTCTTCGCTAATAATGAAATCGGCCCAGGAAAAACCCTGGCTGTGCTACCCGGCTGTGCTACCAAAAAAACCCACACAAATCCCCTTTTCCCCTTTAAATTCTTCGCTAAAAAATGACCCCGCCCAACCCAAAACCCTGGCTGTGTACCCCGGCTGTCTACCAAAACCTTTTTACAATATTTCCCTTTTCCCTTCAAAAAATTTTTCGCTAATAATGGGCTCCCTTTGCAAAACCCGCTGTGCTACCTGGCTGGGTACCAAACCCACACAAAATCCTTTCCCTTCAAATTTTTCGCTAATAAAAGATCGCCTAGACAAAACCCTGGCTGTGCTTTCCTGGCTGGGGGCCCAAACCCAAAAACCCAACAATATCCCCTTTTTTTCAAATTTTTCGCTTTAATGAAACCCTAAAACAAAACCCTGGCTGTGGGTACCCGGCTGTGCTACCAAAAAACCCGCAAATATCCTTTCCCTTCAAATTTTTCGCTAATAATGACTCGCCTAGACAAAAACCCCCGGCCCGTTTCTACCTGGCTGTGTGACCAAAAAACCCAAAACAAAATCCTTTTCCCCCTTTAAATTCTTGCTAAAAAAAGGACTCGCCTAGACAAAAACCCCGGCTGTGTACCTGGCTGTGCTACCAAAACCCTTTACAATATCCGTTTCCCTTCCCAAAATTTTTCGGGTAATAATGACTCCCTAGACAAAAAAAATGGGGTGCACCTGGGTGTTTTACCAAAACCTTCCCCAATATCCTTTCCCTTCAAATTCTTTTGCTAATAAAGACTCGCCTAAAACAAAACCTGGCTGTGCTACCTGGCGTGCTACCAAAAAACCCTTTACAAATCCTTTCCCCTTTAAATTTTCGTAATAATGACTCGCCTAGACAAAAACCCCGGCTTTTGCTAAAACCCGGCGTGCCACCAAACCTAAACAATACCTTTTCCCTTTAAAATTTTTCCCCTAATAATGACTCGCCAGGGCAAAAAACCCCGGGTGTGCAAACCCGGCTTTTGCTACCAAAAACCCTTTACAAAAATCCCCCTTTTCCCCTTTAAATTTTTCCTAAAAAATGACCCCCCTAGACAAAACCCCGGGTGTGCTACCTGGCTGTCTTACCAAAAAACCCTTTACAATATCCTTTTTCCCTTTAAATTTTCGCCTTTAAAAATGACTCCCTAGACAAAACCCTGGCTGTGCTACCGGGGTTTTGCTACCAAAACCTTTACAATATCCTTTCCCCTTTAAATTCTTCGCTAATAATGACTCGCCTAGCCCAAAAACCCGGGGTGTGCCCACCTGGCTTGCTAAACCCAAAAACCTTTACAAAACCTTTTTCCCTTCAAAAATTTTTTCGCTAATAAGGACTTTGCCTAGACAAAACCCTGGCTGTGTACCCGGCGGGGCTACCAAAAAAAATTTACAATATTTCCCTTTCCCTTTTAAAAATTCCGCTAATAAGACTGCCCCAAAAAAACCCCCGGTGTGCCCACCCGGGGTGTGCTACAAAAAACCCTTTACAATATCCCTTTTTTCCCAAAATTTTTCGGTAATAATGACTCGCCCCAGACAAAACCTTGGGTGTGCTTTCCTGGCTGTCCCTTTCCAAAACCTTTACAATATCCTTTCCCTTCAAATTCTTCGTAAAAAATACTCGCCCAGACAAAACCCTGGGTGTGCTTTCCTGGCGGCAAACCCAAAACCCTTTTTAAAATCCCTTCCCTTCAAATTCTTTTGCTAATAAAAGACTCGCCCAACAAAAAACCCCGGCTGGCCCACCCGGGTGTGCCCACCAAAACCTTCACAATATCCTTTTTCCCTTTCAAAATTTTTCGCTAATAATGACTGCCCTAGACAAAACCCTGCTGTGCTACCTGGCGTGCTAAAACCCAAAAACCCTTTAAAAAATCCTTTCCCTTCAAAATTTTTTTCGCTTTAAAAAATGACTCGCCTAGACAAAAAAACCCGGCTGTGCTACCCGGCTGTGCCCACCAAAACCTTTTACAATTTCCTTTCCCTTTAAATTCTTCGCTAAAATGACTCGCCTAGACAAAACCCTGGCCCGTGCTACCCGGCTGTTTTCCCCAAAACCCTTTACCAATTTTCCTTTTCCCTTTTAAAATTCCCTTTGCTAATAATGACTCGCCAGACAAAACCCCGGCTGTGCTACCGGGGTGTGGTACCAAAAACCCTTCCCCAAAATCCTTTTTTCCCCTTTAAAATTTTTCGCTAATAAAGGGCTCCCTAGACAAAAACCCCGGCTTTGCTACCTGGCTGGGTACCCCAAAAACCTTTACAATTCCTTTCCCCTTTAAATTCTTCGTAATAATGACTCCCTAGGGCAAAACCCTGGCTGTTTCTTTCCTGGCTGTGCCCACCCAAAAATCACAAATCCCTTTCCCCTTTAAAATTTTTCGAAAAAAATGAATTTTAGACAAAAACCCCGGCTGTGCTACCTGGTGTGCTACAAAACCTTCACAAATCCTTTTCCCCTTTAAATTTTTCCTTTAAAAATGACTCGCCTAGCCAAAAACCCGGGGGTGCTCCTGGGTGTCTTACCAAAAACCCTTTCCCCTATCCTTTTTCCCCTTTAAAATTTTTCGCTAATAATGACTCGCCTAGAAAAAACCCCCTGGCTTTTGCTTTCCTGGCCCGTGCTAAACCAAAAACCCTTTACAATATCCTTTCCCTTCAAAATTTTTCGCTAATAAGGGGCTCCCAGACAAAAACCCCGGCTGTTTCTACCTGGCTGTCCCTTTCCAAAAAAATTAACCAAAAACCTTTCCCTTCAAATTCTTCGCTTTAAAAATGGGCTCGCCTAGACAAAACCCTGGCTGTGCTACCTGGCTGTGCTACCAAAACCTTCACAATTTTCCTTTTCCCTTTAAATTCTTCGCAATAAAGGGCTCGCCTAGACAAAAAACCCGGGTGTGCTCCTGGCCCGTGCTACCAAAACCTTTTACAATCCTTTTCCCTTTAAAATTTTTCGCTAATAAAGATTTGGGGTAGACAAAAAAACCCCCCTGTGCTACCGGGGTGTTTCACCAAAACCTTTACAATATCCTTTTCCCCTTTAAATTCTTCGCTAATTAAAAGACCGCCCCAAAAAAACCCTGGGTGTGCTACCGGCTGTGGGTAAAACCCAAAAACCCACCCAATTCCTTTTTCCTTCAATTCTTCGCTAAAAAATTTACTCGCCAGGGCAAAAACCCCTGGCGTGCTACTGGGCCCCTTTTCACCAAAACCCTTTACAATATCCTTTCCCTTCAAATTTTTCGCTAATAATGACCCCGCCTGACAAAACCCCGGCTGTGCTACCGGGTGTGCTACCCAAAACCCTTCCCCAAAAATCCTTTTCCCCTTTAAATTCTTTGCTAAAAGACCGCCTAGACAAAACCCTGGCTGTGCTACCGGGTGTGCTACCAAAACCTTCACAATATCCTTTTCCCCAAAATTTTTCGCTAATTAAAGAATGCCTAGACAAAAAACCCCGGCTGTGCTAATGGCTGTGCTACCAAAAAACCTTTACAATATCCTTTCCCTTCAAATTCTTCGCTAAAAAATGACTGCCTAGACCAAAACCCCCGCTTTGGGTACCTGGCTGTTGGGTCCAAAACCTTCACAAAATCCTTTCCCCTTTAAATTTTTTTCGCTAATAATGACTCGCCCAGACAAAAACCCCGGCTGTGCACCTGGCTTTTGGGTACCAAAACCCTTTACAATATCCTTTCCCTTTAAATTCTTCGCTAAAAATTTACTCCCTAGACAAAACCCTGGTGTGCTACCTGGGTGTGCTACCAAACCTTCACAATATCCCTTTCCCTTTAAATTTTTTCGTAAAATGAATCGCCCAGACAAAAACCCGGCTGTGCTACCTGGGCGTGCTACCCCCAAAAACCCTTTACAATTCCTTTTCCCCAAATTCTTCGCTAATAATGATCGCCTAGACAAAACCCTGGCGTGCTCCTGGGGTGTACCAAAACCCTTCCCCAATTCCTTTCCCTTCAAATTTTTTCGCTAAAATGACTCGCCTAGACAAAACCCTGGGTGTGCCTTTCCCGGCTTTTGCTACCAAAAAAAAAAAAAAAAAAACCCTTTACAATATCCTTTTTCCCCTTTAAAATTTTTCGCTAAAAATGACTTTTGCCCAGACAAAAAACCCCCGGGTGTGCTACCTGGCTTTCTACCAAAAACCCTTTACAATTCCTTTCCCCCTTTAAATTTCCCTTTGCTAATAATGAAATCGCCAACAAAAACCCCGGCCCGTGTCCTGGCGTGCTCCCAAAAACCCTTTCCCCCATCCTTTTCCCCTTTAAATTCTTCCCCTAATAAAACTCGCCTAGACAAAACCCTGGCTGTGCTACCTGGCTGTGCTACCAAAACCTTCACAATATCCTTTCCCTTCAAATTCTTCGCTAATAATGACTCGCCTAGACAAAACCCTGGCTGTGCTACCTGGCTGTGCTTCCCAAAAAAACCTTCACAATATCCTTTCCCTTCAAAATTCCCTTTGCTAAAAATGACCCCGCCCAACAAAAACCCCGGCTGTGCTACCCGGCTTTTGCTAAAAAAACCTTCAACCCAAAATCCTTTCCCTTCAAAATTTTTCGCTAATAATGACCCCCTAGGGCAAAACCCCGGCTGTGGTTTCCCGGCTGTGCTACCCAAAAAAATACAAATAAACCCCCTTTCCCCTTTAAAATTTTTCGCTAATAAAAACTCGCCTAGACAAAAACCCGAAGACGAAAATGAAAATAAATATTTTAAAAAAAGGATTCCCCCCCTAAAAAAAAATTTTTTTTTCCCGGTATACCAAAAATCGGGTTTTTTTTTTATTTCGGGTGACCGGCGAAAAGGCCCTGTGGGCGAAAAAAGACCGGCTAGCAGTGATCGTTTACAGCCTACCTTTTAATCACCTATTTTCCCGACCTAATAAATGTCACTACTATTTTGGATTACACAAGGGATGCCCCGTATGGTTTCCCTTTAGCCCGGGAGGGGTTGGGCCCGGTCTGGTTAGGGTTTGGGCCGGGCCCTTTTCCCCCTTTAAGAAAGACTGGGGGCCAAAACAGCCAAAATAAAACCCCCCATTGTTGTTATGGTGGGGGTGACAATCATCACATCATTCAGGGAACGATGCCAGGACTCACCACACAAAATTTTTCTGACACATTTTCCCCCACACATTTCCCCACACACAAAAACATATTTACACTTTCACACATCACACACACATTTATACACACACACGATATATTTTTTCCCTTTTAAAGCCATCATTTCGGCTCAAAACATAAATTTCTCTGAATCTGGCATCGCTGGTTAAAGGAGAGAGAGAGATAGAGAGAGAGAGAGAGAGAGGATCTGAAGAATTAAGGAAGGAAGGAGGAAGAAAGAGAGAGAGAGAGAGAGAGAGAGAGAGAGAGAGAGAGAGAGAGAGAGAGAGAGAGAGAGAGAGAGAGAGAGAGAGAGAGAGAGAGAGAGAGAGAGAGGAGAAGGAGAAGAGAGAGAGAGAGAAGAGAAAGAAAGAAAGAAGAGAGGAGAGAGAGAGAGAGAGAGAGAGAGAGTTGCCATGTTGATACACACACACACACAAACATCTCTCCTTTGCTATTATCTCTTCGTCTTACTGTCTCACACAGCGTAACACCTTGTCTCTCCTATCAGTAACCCTTCCTATAGTTATATAATCTGTCCATACTGTCTATATCTGTCCTATTACACGTAAATATACCGTTAATATTACACTGTATGGCAAGGCGAGTGGTTGACGTACACACACACACACACACAGACACACACACACACACACACATACACACACACGCAGGGGGCGGGGCTTAAATGTAAGGGTGTTTTTTGTATCATTATGTATTGAATTATGACCTTTGTGTGTTTGTCTGTGTATTCAAACCTCTCTCTCTCTCTCTCTCTTGCCTGATGAAGGAAATAAAGGGTGATGAATGAAGGAGAATGAAGGAAGAAAGAAGGAGGGAGGGAGGGTGAGAAGGAAGGAAGGATGGAAGGAAGGAAGGAAGGATGGAAGGAGGGAGGGAGGGTGAGAAGGAAGGAAGGAAGGAAGGAAGGATGGAAGGAAGGAAGGAAGGAAGGAGGGATGGAAGGAGGGAGGGAGGGAGGGTGAGAAGGAAGGAAGGAAGGAAGGAAGGAAGGAAGGAAGGAGGGATGGAAGGAGGGAGGGAGGGTGAGAAGGAAGGAAGGAAGGATGGAAGGAAGGAAGGAAGGAAGGAGGGATGGAAGGAGGGAGGGAGGGTGAGAAGGAAGGAAGGAAGGAAGGAAGAATGGAAGGAAGGAAGGAAGGAGGGATGGAAGGAGGGAAGGAGGGTGAAAAGGAAGGAAGGAAGGAAGGAAGAATGGAAGGAAGGAAGGAAGGAGGGATGTAAGGAGGGAGGGAGGGTGAGAAGGAAGGAAGGAAGGAAGGAAGGATGGAAAGAAGGAAGGAAGGAAGGAGGGATGGAAGGAGGGAGGGAGGGTGAGAAGGAAGGAAGGAAGGATGGAAGGAAGGAAGGAAGGAAGGAAGGAAGGAAGGAGGGAATTTCTTTCCTATGTTCTTATGTTCTTACTACTACTATTACTACTACTACTACTACTATTCCCATAAATCAGACGTTATTTGTACGTAATATTACCCAAACACACATATATTTATAGTATATTTCCATGTTTCTGGCTTCAAATACTGTCACTTCTTTTTTAATATATCTATAGGTCCAGACCCAGACCCAGACCTCAATGCGTGTTAAAGCGTTGTGTTGACATGGTTTAATGGTCAGTCTTGGCGCCAAAAAGATCGCCTTGCTGTTTCTAACTAATCAGTCATTTATCAAACACTTAAGTTAGTAAGTCATTTCTGAGTCATTTCACGTGTTTGGAACTTATATATTATCTATGGGGTTATGGTAAAGGCAATGCATGTGTTTTTAAGGGTCTGTTATGTGGTTTTAGTGCCAAAAATACTGTTGGAATGCATGAAGAAACAGCGAAGCATTGTGACAAAAATACGCTAATATTTGAAAGGAAGGGAAAATATTTGAAGGGAAATGGAAAATACGAAACATTTAGACACGTCCCCCCACCTCCCCTTCACACCCCCCTCTTCCCCCTACAGCCTCTTCCCGCAGAACACCCCACACCCCAACCCCCCCAAACCCCCCTGCAAATCCCCCCATGGTCCCACCTTCACTCCCCACGCAACCCCCCACCCCGGTCCTCCCTCACTCCCGCCTACCCCAACACCCATTCCAGGAGCATTTTCGTTTTTGAGATGAAATATTGAAATAACTCGCTTTTTCGGCCATATTTCGCTGTACTTGTTATCTTATTAATTAGCAATGGATAATGCCGTAAATTTTGACACCATTTGAGGGTCTGTAGGCAAGAAATGAGGCTGTAATATGCCAAAATATGGTGAAAAACGTGAATTTTGACGATGAAATATTGAAATAACTCGCCTTTACGGCCTTATTTCGCTATACTTGTTGTCTTATAAATTAGCAATGAATAATGCCGTAAATTTTGACACCATTTGAGCGTCTGTAGGCAAGAAATGAGGCTGTAATATGCCAAAATATGGTGAAAAACGTGAATTTTGACGATGAAATATTGAAATAACTCGCCTTTACGGCCTTATTTCGCTATACTTGTTGTCTTATAAATTAGCAATGAATAATGCCGTAAATTTTGACACCATTTGAGCGTCTGTAGGCAAGAAATGAGGCTGTAATATGCCAAAATATGGTGAAAAACGTGAATTTTGTCAAAAAGTGTTGCTAAACCAGACATCAGACAGAAAATCTTATATCACACAAACCTTTGGAAATCCAAAAAGAATCAACTTTTATTCAAACACTTTTTCTGTTAATTCCATAATAAGAATGTTGATATCACGCTGTGTGAAAATGTAACAACTGATATATCATTTTCCAAACCGTATATCTGAGAGAAAATCTCATTGAACACAAACATTCGAAAATAAAATAATAATCAACTTTTATTCCTAACGATTTTACTGTATATGTGATATTAATGGTTTTGGGCTGGCCGCCGACTGCCGCGCCACGGCAGTCGGCGAAGTGGCCAGTGGGTTCAGCAGCTCTAAACTAAAAATCTATTTCTAAACCAGACATCTGACATAAAATCGTATAGAACACTAACAAGCGGAAATCCCCCCCCAAAAAGCTTTTAATTATAACAATTTTACCGTAAATGCGGTAATAACGGTTTTGGGAACATGAACACAGATCACAAGAAGAAGAAGAGGAGCGCGTATCAAAAACGGCGAGACATCAGTGTGAAATGAACAGCGAAGCGGAGAGGTCGCGCGCCGCCGCCGAGTGATAGGTTCCTTGCAGTGGGGTCAGGTGACTGCAGGGGTCATACAAGGTCAACCATATGTTACGGGACCGGTTGTGAGGGTTGTGTCATCCCCTTAGCGTCCCAGTGTTGTTCAGGCCTGCAGGTTAGTACGTGTGTGTGTGTGTGTGTGGCTGGTGTTGTGGTGTTAGCAGGTGAGGATACACAACCAAATACCACCATTACCGTATATAACACTTAAGTCGCCAGGACAACGTTTTTATTTTATGTACAGACGTGTGGTGGCGTTAATAGTTACATTTCTACATCCATGATTTCAGGACAGTTAGTAGCTATGTGGGAAAAAATTTCAAAATTGTTAAATGCTATTGCAAGAGGTATCAGTGGAAAGGTCTTGAAACAAACTTTCCAATGACACCAAGATGACCCTCCTAGGACCTAAAATAAGAAAGTTACATCAAATAGAAGTTCGCCTTTTGGGCATATTTGTGTCTTATAAAACAATAGGATTATTGTGACCGATAAAAATTTGGCATCATGAACACTCATGGTTAGGTTAGGTTAGGTTAGGTTTCATTAAAACATAAGGTTAGGTATCATTTTTTTTTTTTTTTTTTTTTTTTTTTTTTTTTTTTTTTTTTTTTTTTTTTTTTTTTTTGGGTTTGCGCAAAATAAAACTAGCACCATTAGAACAAGCACCTATTGTAGGCCAAGAAAAAGTAGTTGGTGTCTCTGAAAACGAACGTGAAACTCTCCTCCATAATTACCAAACAAACAAACAGAACGAACGAACAACGAAATGAAAAACAGTGCATTGACATCGATTACAGATAGTCTGATAAAATTGTTGCTACTCGATAAAAACTTATCAAATTCGACATATAGACGGACAAATAACTAAAGAAACTTATTTTATTAGTTTCAAGATTAATTTCACTCGCCTTCAGCAAAATTGACGAGCGTTTTGGCGACCTGTCACGAAACACATCTCCATTTCCGCGGAATGTACGTGATTTCAGAAATGTTCCGAGAATTGTTTCTGCAACGAGTCGAGGGGTCAATGTGTGTACTACGTCATCAAATCATGTGTAAGCTCGTGCAATCACAGGAAAACACAAAAAAAACTTATTTCTTAGGGGGTTCACAACACAACTTTTGCGCTAAATTTTGCCAATTTCGATGAAAAGAAAACGGGGCCGAGCTGAAATGTTGACAAAGTTGTCAAGCGTGAAATCGGAGAATATGCACATACCTACTATCTGGAGAGTCTGTGTCATTTTGTGTCTTCATCTGTCATAGTAGGGCTAGAAATGGACAAATGACAAAAATAAAACCGAGTGGCGACGTTGATAACGGGCTACACTAAGGTCGCCATCTAGTGTTTATGTTATGAGTGTCCTTCCGCCCTAGGACACTAACCCTAGACCAAGCTTCCGCCGTCGTCATCGCCCGAAAAAAACCGAGTACTGAAATTGTAAACCGTCTATACTTGCAGCTACAAGGCATAAAACAACGCTGAAACAGGGTAGATTATACAGTCATGATATAAACTACTGTGTATCATCTTCAGTGGCACAGACACAGTAGTAGTGAGGCTATCATTCCTTATATATGGCGCCTGGCGACATTAGTGCAGCTGGCGACTATAGTGTTATCTACGGTAGTGTGATGTACATAATATAAACTATTGGGTACCATCTTCAGTGGCACATACAAATCAGTAGTGATGCTATCATTCGTAATATATTGTCCCTGGCGACTTTACTGTTATCTACGGTAGTGGTACCTAGTGCCTATATTTATGTAGTCAATCGTGCCTGATTTTAGTTTATTTCAGACTATTGACAGGTCGAAATGTTTATCTGTGTCGGGAAAAAATCTGGGAGGCGTAGCTGCTGAAAATAGAAATAAATCAGGAAACGGAACTTTATGACTTAATAACAACTAAAACCTTTTCAAAACTTATGCTAGACATGTATTCAATGTCCATAAATGTCGTTTCGTCATTTATCAAAGTAAAAAATCGTCGTTGATAAAGGTAACATTTTGACATGGGAACATTTTCAGCAGTGTTTTGAGTCTGGGATCATTCGTGGCGTTGGCGACAGTGTGTGTGTGATGGCCAAGATACTGCCGCCGAGCCCTTCCCTGACCCTACCCGAGCCTTCACTATGGGACACAGACGGCAGACGTGTGCGTGACGTGTTTCCCGACGTGGTGTCTGTGTTGGTGTACACGAGGGAGGGGGAGGAGGGGCTGCAGGTGCTGGTGGTGGTGAGGGAGGGAGGCAAACTGTCACTGCCCAGGCGGAAACTGGAAAACCGCGATAATTCTGTGAGTATATTCTTCTTCTTGTGACCTCTTCTGCTTCTATTAGTATTAAATTCTGTATTCTATTCTGACATAACTAGGCCCCCCCAGACCCCCTTGTATTATTTATCATTGCCACCCCAGCCATCACACCCATCGTTACCTTGCTCCCTACTCACACACACACACACACACACACACACTCACTCACTCACTCACTCACTCACACACACACACACACACACACAAGCTAGCCCCGTCCCTACTAACTAGAAGAAATGGGGAGAGAGAGAGTACATATGGAAGTTAATATGATAAAAATACCACTACTATAACTACTACCACTACTGCTACTACTACTACTACTACTGAGACAAGAGACAGAAGAGTCCTAATGAAGAAGAGAACATCCCTTAACAAAAGACTCCGCAATACACTAGATGCCGGGAAACAACACTCAATAAGGACAAAACTGAGAACCATCGAAATCTGTTTACAAGAATCCTACAAATTGCAGAAGGAAAAGGAAGAAAACCGAGCTGTGATCAACATCAAACAGAATCCCAGGTATTTCTTCAGCTACTGCAAGAAATTTGCCAAGACATACACGCCAATTGGGCCGCTGAAGATGGCGGATGGGAAGGTTACTTCAGACCCTGCAACAATGTGTGACCTGTTGCTGCAACAGTACAATAACACGTTCAGCACACCCCACGATCCATCACCAGTGCAGGGACCTCATTCACCAGAGAAAGCAGCCACCCAGCCCAGCCTCACGGACAGTAATTTCACACCCGAGGACATCAAGTTGGCAATAAGAGAGCTGCGGCCAAACTCAGCAGCCGGACCTGATGGCGTGCCAGCAATTGTTCTCACAAAATGTTGTGACGTCTTGGCCCACCCCATATACCTCCTCTGGAGAAAATCACTGGACACGGGTGTGATTCCCAAGATATTCAAACAGGCCATTATCTCTCCTATCTTCAAAGGTGGAGATAAAACACAGAGTAAGAATTACAGACCTATTGCCCTAACCTCACACATTATTAAGATCTTTGAAAAGTGTGTGAGGAACATAATCCAAGGGTACATGGAAGATCATCAACTATTCAACAGCCATCAACATAGTTTTAGAAAAGGTCGCTCCTGCCTATCTAAGCTCCCGAGCCACTATGGGTGGATCACAGAAACGCTGGCCGAGGGGAAAAACGCCCACGTAATCTTCCTAGATTTTGCCAAGGCATTCGACAAGGTGGATCACAACATCCTCCTTCACAAGATCAAGTCCCTTGGCATAGCAGGAAATCTATGGAGGTGGCTTCACAGTTTCCTTATAGGAAGGACTCGGCGAGTGGTCGTGGGAGGACGGCACTCGGCACAAACTGCCGTGATCAGCGGAGTACCACGAGGGTCAGTGCTGGGCCCACTCCTCTTCCTCGTACACTTGGGGGACATTGGCAACACTGTACATGGCTCCTTTCTCTCATCCTTTGCTGATGATACCACCATCAGCAAAGCTGTAAGTGATGCCAGTGAGGTCCAACATCTCCAACAGGACCTCAACACAGTGTTTGCCTGGGCTAAGGAGAACAATATGCTTTTTAACGAGCAAAAATTTGAGATGATGAGATGTGGTCCAAACGGAGTCATCAAAGAGACCACCAACCTGATGACAGAAAATGGCCATGACATCTCTCCCCAGCCTCACGTCAAGTGCCTGGGGGTGCACCTGAGTGAGGACGGAACCTTCAAGCACCACATCAGCGTCACGGTGAAGAAAGCCAGGGAGATGGCTGGGTGGGTGTTGAGAACATTCACCTCCAGGGAACCAGAGGTCATGTTGACACTCTGTAAGTCCCTAATCCAGCCACACCTAGACTATTGCAGCCAACTATGGTCGCCACACCAGACAGGTGACATACAAAGGCTGGAGGCCGTCCAAAGGCAATTCACCAGACGGATTTGGGGCATGAAAGGCCTCAACTACTGGGAGCGCCTTCAGAGGCTGGGCCTGTACTCCCAGCAGAGAAGAAGGGATAGGTACCGAGCCATTTATATCTGGAAGATATTAGAAAAAATGGTACCCGACCCCAACAACCTGTGTGGTGAAGTGTCCCATGCCAGCGACCGCAATGGACGTAGGTGTATGAGGAGAGCCCTGCCATCACACGCTTCCAGCAGAACCAAGACTCTTTTGGCTGCCAGTCTGAGTCATGCTGGACCAAGAACATTCAATGTTCTACCTAAGGAAGTGAGAGGCATCAGTGGGTGCAGTGTGGACAAATTCAAGGCCGCTCTAGACAGGTTCCTCAGAACCTTGCCAGATGAGCCCCCAGTGCCTGGCTACACTGCCCGCTGTCGAGCCCCCAACTCAATCGTAGATCAAGTGGACCTTCTACACAGGGACACCAAGACTACAAGCAGCGGTGGACCACCACGACTGTGAGGCATGACCCTCTAAACTTGAAACAAGTAAACAAGTAAACAAGTACTGTTACTACTACTACTACTACTACTACTACTACTACTACTACTACTACTACTACTACTACTACCACCACTACTACTACCACTACTACTACTACTACCACTACTACTACTACTACTACTACCACCACTACTACTACTACTACTACTACTACTACTACTACTACTACTACTACTACTACTACTACTACCACTACTACCACTACCACTACTACTACTACCACTACTACTACTACCACTACTACTACCACCACCACCACCACTACTACTACTACCACTACCACTACCACTACTATCAACGTCCCTGTGAAAAATGTGATCATGCTTGTTTCACGGTCTTAAGTTCGAGTCTGGCTTCATCCTGACATATATTTAGTTTTATTCTATTTTCGTCTTTTGTATTTAGCCTCTAAGCTTGGATTGGTAACTGTATTTATGTTTCTTGATATATTTAAAGAAATGTTGTATTATTTGGATAGCTAATAGGCGGCCAGTAAGTATTTTTTTATGCCAATGAGTGAAATGCCGTATCCCATATCCCCGTATCCCGCCATCACCACCCTGTAAACATTACCACATTAACCACACACCCTACCACACTAACCACACACCCTACCACACCAACCACACACCCTACCACACTAACCACACACCCTACCACACTAACCACACACCCTACCACATTTGTACCATATGACCTCTGATGTCTGGCACATTCACCTTTTTAGGCATTAAATCAATCAATCTACCACATTAACCACACACCCTACCACACTAACTACACACCCTATCACACTAACCACACACCCTACCACACTAACCACACACCCTACCACACTAACTACACACCCTACCACACTAACCACACACCCTACCACACTAACCACACACCCTACCACTAACCACACACCCTACCACACTAACCACACACCCTACCACACTAACTACACACCCTACCACACTAACCACACACCCTACCACACTAACCCCACACCCTACCACACTAACCACACACCCTACCACACTAACCACACACCCTACCACACTAGCCACACACCCTACCACACTAGCCACACACCCTACCACACTAACCACACACCCTACCACACTAACCACACACCCTACCACACTAACCACACACCCTACCACACTAACCACACACCCTACCACACTAACCACACACCCTACCACACTAGCCACACACCCTACCACACTAACCACACACCCTACCACACTAACCACACACCCTACCCCACACCCTACCACATTAACCACAGCAAAGACACTCCAACATTTGGCATACTATGGTACCTGTAAGCTCTATAATACCATTGATAGCTACAATATGGTACTATAAGCGCATTTTCGTGACGTTCACCGCCCTGGTCCAGTTCAGGTCAGGTCAGGTCAGGCTGGACTGATGCTCGCTAAAATCCATCGAGACTGGCCCCGTCCCATTCATCGTTCCTATTGGCTGGGGGGCCCGTCAGGGTGGCAAGGTTGGTAGAGACGTGAGCTTGCAATGTGTAGCGTCCCTGTGCATTCGGTCAGCGGTTCGAGTCCGCCTAGTTCGTGCTGACGTGGCGGCGCTTTGTATAGTCAATAACCTTGTAGTTGGTACTTGCAAAGTGTCTAGATAGGATGAAAATCTTATCTTATCTTATTGGCTGGGGGATCGAGTGGGTGGTCCTCCGGGCAGAAATGCATACATTTTTAAAAAGTGCGCGTTTTATTGACTTGACTTCTCAATGGGAAGTCAAGTTGCAGGGATGACTATGAAAAAATGAATGATGACATTTCATATCATTTACCGTTAATAACACTATCTATAGTCGCCACTGCACTATAATGTCGCAGGGGGGCATATATTACCAGTTTTATCATCACTACAGATCCCATCACGTGCACAGTACATAGCTTACATTATCTACATAACACTATAGCTACCGTACATGTCTTCAGTGACACATACAAGGCTGTAGTGATGCTAATATTGGTACTATATGGCGCCTGGTGACATTAGTGCAGTGGCCACTATAGTGTTGTGGACGGTACAGTCATTTCCCAAGATGTTGTTTCACCAAATTGCGAATATTGTAATTTTTCGTGAAATTACTTTAGTCTTATGGTCGGCCATCATGGTGCTGCATGTCTTATCAGCAGCACGAGAAGCTCCTGGTCGTCTTCCCCGCTGACTGTAGTGCTCATGTGCCAGTTCTCCCCACACTAGTCCAACCTGGTCCTGCTCGCTGGCTCGGCCCAGTCTCGTCCGTTCGAGCCCGGTCCAATCTGCCTCGCGAAAACAGTGGCCGCCCGGGACTAGCCCAGTCCAGACCGGGCCAGAGCGGCCGCGAAAACGTGCTATAGGTTATTGTATGGCTAAGGTTAGGTTAGGTTATATGGGTTATATTTTTTATAGCAAAGGAAAAATCTGGGTACGAAGGAGTTAGTGAATGTGTTGTGAAATGTGTTTCTTATGCTCTTAGCTCTTTGCCCCCCTGATGCTCTCAACTCTTTGCCCCCTTATGCTCTTATTATTTTGCCCCCCTTATGCTCTTATCTCTTTGCCCCCTTATGCTCTTATCTCTTTGCCCCCCTTATGCTCTTATCTCTTTGCCCCCTTATGCTCAACTCTTTGCCCCCTTATGCTCATCTCTTTGCCCCCCTTATGCTCTTATCTCTTTGCCCCCCTTATGCTCTTATCTCTTTGCCCCCCTTATGCTCAACTCTTTGCCCCCCTTATGCTCAACTCTTTGCCCCCCTTATGCTCTTATCTCTTTGCCCCCCTTATGCTCTTAACTCTTTGCCCCCCTTATGCTCTCAACTCTTTGCCCCCTTATGCTCAACTCTTTGCCCCCCTTATGCTCTCAACTCTTTGCCCCCCTTATGCTCAACTCTTTGCCCCCCTTATGCTCTTAACTCTTTGCCCCCCAGCCCAAGAACACCCCACTCGCCCAGGTTGCCCAGAGCCTTGCAGCAGCCACAGCCGGCATCGCCCCGCCCCCCCGCTGGACGCCGCACCTGCTGCAGCTGACCAACGTCTTTGATCCAGTCACCAGGCGCCACCACCACCACTATGTGTTTGCCCTGCACTCGATGCTACCACGTGGACGCAGGGACGGAACATAACTACAGTAGAGTAATGAGTGGATGTATGGAGTGAGGGATGCCTGGGGGTGTGGAATGAATGGAGTGAGGGATGCCTGGGGGTGTGGAATGGAGGAAGAGTAATGAGTGGAGTGAGGGATGCCTGGGGTGTGGAATGAATGGAGTGAGGGATGCCTGGGGTGTGGAATGGAGAAGAGTAATGAGTGGAGTGAGGGATGCCTGGGGGTGTGGAATGAAGGAAGAGTAATGAGTGGAGTGAGGGATGCCTGGGGGTGTGGAATGAAGGAAGAGTAATGAGTGGAGTGAGGGATGCCTGGGGGTGTGGAATGAAGGAAGAGTAATGAGTGGAGTGAGGGATGCCTGGGGGTGTGGAATGAAGGAAGAGTAATGAGTGGAGTGAGGATGCCTGGGGGTGTGGAATGAAGGAAGAGTAATGAGTGGAGTGAGGGATGCCTGGGGGTGTGGAATGAAGGAAGAGTAATGAGTGGAGTGAGGGATGCCTGGGGTGTGGAATGAAGGAAGAGTAATGAGTGGAGTGAGGGATGCCTGGGGGTGTGGAATGAAGGAAGAGTAATGAATGGAGTGAGGGATGCCTGGGGGTGTGGAATGAAGGAAGAGTAATGAATGGAGTGAGGGATGCCTGGGGGCGTGGAATGAAGGAAGAGTAATGAATGGAGTGAGGGATGCCTGGGGGTGTGGAATGAAGGAAGAGTAATGAATGGAGTGAGGGATGCCTGGGGTGTGGAATGAAGGAAGAGTAATGAATGGAGTGAGGGATGCCTGGGGGTGTGGAATGAAGGAAGAGTAATGAATGGAGTGAGGGATGCCTGGGGGTGTGGAATGAAGGAAGAGTAATGAATGGAGTGAGGGATGCCTGGGGGTGTGGAATGAAGGAAGAGTAATGAATGGAGTGAGGGATGCCTGGGGGTGTGGAATGAAGGAAGAGTAATGAATGGAGTGAGGGATGCCTGGGGTGTGGAATGAAGGAAGAGTAATGAATGGAGTGAGGGATGCCTGGGGGTGTGGAATGAAGGAAGAGTAATGAATGGAGTGAGGGATGCCTGGGGGTGTGGAATGAAGGAAGAGTAATGAATGGAGTGAGGGATGCCTGGGGGTGTGGAATGAAGGAAGAGTAATGAATGGAGTGAGGGATGCTGGGGGTGTGAATGAAGGAAGAGTAATGAATGGAGTGAGGGATGCCTGGGGGTGTGGAATGAAGGAAGAGTAATGAATGGAGTGAGGGATGCCTGGGGGTGTGGAATGAAGGAAGAGTAATGAATGGAGTGAGGGATGCCTGGGGGTGTGGAATGAAGGAAGAGTAATGAATGGAGTGAGGGATGCCTGGGGGTGTGGAATGAAGGAAGAGTAATGAATGGAGTGAGGGATGCCTGGGGGTGTGGAATGAAGGAAGAGTAATGAATGGAGTGAGGGATGCCTGGGGGTGTGGAATGAAGGAAGAGTAATGAATGGAGTGAGGGATGCCTGGGGGTGTGGAATGAAGGAGAGTAATGAATGGAGTGAGGGATGCCTGGGGGTGTGGAAATGAAGGAAGAGTAATGAATGGAGTGAGGGATGCCTGGGGGCGTGGAATGAAGGAAGAGTAATGAATGGAGTGAGGGATGCCTGGGGGCGTGGAATGAAGGAAGAGTAATGAATGGAGTGAGGGATGCCTGGGGGTGTGGAATGAAGGAAGAGTAATGAATGGAGTGAGGGATGCCTGGGGGTGTGGAATGAAGGAAGAGTAATGAATGGAGTGAGGGATGCCTGGGGGTGTGGAATGAAGGAAGAGTAATGAATGGAGTGAGGGATGCCTGGGGGTGTGGAATGAAGGAAGAGTAATGAATGGAGTGAGGGATGCCTGGGGGTGTGGAATGAAGGAAGAGTAATGAATGGAGTGAGGGATGCCTGGGGGTGTGGAATGAAGGAAGAGTAATGAATGGAGTGAGGGATGCCTGGGGGTGTGGAATGAAGGAAGAGTAATGAATGGAGTGAGGGATGCCTGGGGGTGTGGAATGAAGGAAGAGTAATGAATGGAGTGAGGGATGCCTGGGGGTGTGGAATGAAGGAAGAGTAATGAATGGAGTGAGGGATGCCTGGGGGTGTGGAATGAAGGAAGAGTAATGAATGGAGTGAGGATGCCTTGGGGTGTGGAATGAAGGAAGAGTAATGAATGGAGTGAGGGATGCCTGGGGGTGTGGAATGAAGGAAGAGTAATGAATGGAGTGAGGGATGCCTGGGGGTGTGGAATGAAGGAAGAGTAATGAATGTAGTGAGGGATGCCTTGGGTGTGGAATGAAGGAAGAGTAATGAATGTAGTGAGGGATGCCTGGGGGTGTGGAATGAAGGAAGAGTAATGAATGGAGTGAGGGATGCCTGGGGGTGTGGAATGAAGGAAGAGTAATGAATGGAGTGAGGGATGCCTGGGGGTGTGGAATGAAGGAAGAGTAATGAATGGAGTGAGGGATGCCTGGGGGTGTGGAATGAAGGAAGAGTAATGAATGGAGTGAGGGATGCCTGGGGGTGTGGAATGAGGAAGAGTAATGAATGGAGTGAGGGATGCCTGGGGGTGTGGAATGAAGGAAGAGTAATGAATGGAGTGAGGGATGCCTGGGGGTGTGGAATGAATGGAGTGAGGGATGCCTGGGGTGTGGAATGAAGGAAGAGTAATGAATGGAGTGAGGGATGCCTGGGGGTGTGGAATGAAGGAAGAGTAATGAATGGAGTGAGGGATGCCTGGGGGTGTGGAATGAAGGAAGAGTAATGAATGGAGTGAGGGATGCCTGGGGGCGTGGAATGAAGGAAGAGTAATGAATGGAGTGAGGGATGCCTGGGGGCGTGGAATGAAGGAAGAGTAATGAATGGAGTGAGGGATGCCTGGGGGTGTGGAATGAAGGAAGAGTAATGAATGGAGTGAGGGATGCCTGGGGGTGTGGAATGAAGGAAGAGTAATGAATGGAGTGAGGGATGCCTGGGGGTGTGGAATGAAGGAAGAGTAATGAATGGAGTGAGGGATGCCTGGGGGTGTGGAATGAAGGAAGAGTAATGAATGGAGTGAGGGATGCCTGGGGGTGTGGAATGAAGGAAGAGTAATGAATGGAGTGAGGGATGCCTGGGGGTGTGGAATGAAGGAAGAGTAATGAATGGAGTGAGGGATGCCTGGGGGTGTGGAATGAAGGAAGAGTAATGAATGGAGTGAGGGATGCCTGGGGGTGTGGAATGAAGGAAGAGTAATGAATGGAGTGAGGGATGCCTGGGGGTGTGGAATGAAGGAAGAGTAATGAATGGAGTGAGGGATGCCTGGGGGTGTGGAATGAAGGAAGAGTAATGAATGGAGTGAGGGATGCCTTGGGGTGGGAATGAAGGAAGAGTAATGAATGGAGTGAGGGATGCCTGGGGGTGTGGAATGAAGGAAGAGTAATGAATGGAGTGAGGGATGCCTGGGGGTGTGGAATGAAGGAAGAGTAATGAATGTAGTGAGGGATGCTTGGGGTGTGGAATGAAGGAAGAGTAATGAATGTAGTGAGGGATGCCTGGGGTGTGGAATGAAGGAAGAGTAATGAATGGAGTGAGGGATGCCTGGGGGTGTGGAATGAAGGAAGAGTAATGAATGGAGTGAGGGATGCCTGGGGGTGTGGAATGAAGGAAGAGTAATGAATGGAGTGAGGGATGCCTGGGGGTGTGGAATGAAGGAAGAGTAATGAATGGAGTGAGGGATGCCTGGGGTGTGGAATGAAGGAAGAGTAATGAATGGAGTGAGGGATGCCTGGGGGTGTGGAATGAAGGAAGAGTAATGAATGGAGTGAGGGATGCCTGGGGGTGTGGAATGAATGGAGTGAGGGATGCCTGGGGGTGTGGAATGAAGGAAGAGTAATGAATGGAGTGAGGGATGCCTGGGGGTGTGGAATGAAGGAAGAGTAATGAATGGAGTGAGGGATGCCTGGGGGTGTGGAATGAAGGAAGAGTAATGAATGGAGTGAGGGATGCCTGGGTGTGTGGAATGAAGGAAGAGTAATGAATGGAGTGAGGGATGCCTGGGGGTGTGGAATGAAGGAAGAGTAATGAATGAAGCGAGGGATGCCTGAGGGTGTGGAATGAAGGAAGAGTAATGAATGGAGTGAGGGATGCCTGGGGGTGTGGAATGAAGGAAGAGTAATGAATGGAGTGAGGGATGCCTGGGTGTGTGGAATGAAGGAAGAGTAATGAATGGAGTGAGGGATGCCTGGGTGTGTGGAATGAAGGAAGAGTAATGAATGGAGTGAGGGATGCCTGGGGGTGTGGAATGAAGGAAGAGTAATGAATGGAGTGAGGGATGCCTGGGGGTGTGGAATGAAGGAAGAGTAATGAATGGAGTGAGGGATGCCTGGGGGTGTGGAATGAATGGAGTGAGGGATGCCTGGGGGTGTGGAATGAAGGAAGAGTAATGAATGGAGTGAGGGATGCCTGGGGGTGTGGAATGAATGGAGTGAGGATGCCTGGGGGTGTGGAATGAAGGAAGAGTAATGAATGGAGTGAGGGATGCCTGGGGGTGTGGAATGAAGGAAGAGTAATGAATGGAGTGAGGGATGCCTGGGGGTGTGGAATGAAGGAAGAGTAATGAATGGAGTGAGGGATGCCTTGGGTGTGGAATGAAGGAAGAGTAATGAATGGAGTGAGGGATGCCTGGGGTGTGGAATGAAGGAAGAGTAATGAATGGAGTGAGGGATGCCTGGGGGTGTGGAATGAAGGAAGAGTAATGAATGGAGTGAGGGATGCCTGGGGGTGTGGAATGAATGGAGTGAGGGATGCCTGGGGGTGTGGAATGAAGGAAGAGTAATGAATGGAGTGAGGGATGCCTGGGGGTGTGGAATGAATGGAGTGAGGATGCCTGGGGGTGTGGAATGAAGGAAGAGTAATGAATGGAGTGAGGGATGCCTGGGGGTGTGGAATGAATGGAGTGAGGGATGCCTGGGGGTGTGGAATGAAGGAAGAGTAATGAATGGAGTGAGGGATGCCTGGGGGTGTGGAATGAATGGAGTGAGGGATGCCTGGGGGTCTGGAATGAAGGAAGAGTAATGAATGGAGTGAGGGATGCCTGAGGGTGTGGAATGAATGGAGTGAGGGATGCCTGGGGGTGTGTGGAATGAAGGAAGAGTAATGAATGGAGTGAGGGATGCCTGGGGGTGTGGAATGAATGGAGTGAGGGATGCCTGGGGGTGTGGAATGAAGGAAGAGTAATGAATGGAGTGAGGGATGCCTGGGGGTGTGGAATGAAGGAAGAGTAATGAATGGAGTGAGGGATGCCTGGGGTGTGGAATGAAGGAAGAGTAATGAATGGAGTGAGGGATGCCTGGGGGTGTGGAATGAAGGAAGAGTAATGAATGGAGTGAGGGATGCCTGGGGGTGTGGAATGAAGGAAGAGTAATGAATGGAGTGAGGGATGCCTGAGGGTGTGGAATGAATGGAGTGAGGGATGCCTGGGGGTGTGGAATGAAGGAAGAGTAATGAATGGAGTGAGGGATGCCTGGGGGTGTGGAATGAATGGAGTGAGGGATGCCTGGGGGTGTGGAATGAAGGAAGAGTAATGAATGGAGTGAGGGATGCCTGGGGGTGTGGAATGAAGGAAGAGTAATGAATGGAGTGAGGGATGCCTGGGGGTGTGGAATGAAGGAAGAGTAATGAGTGGAGTGAGGGATGCCTGGGGGTGTGGAATGAAGGAAGAGTAATGAGTGGAGTGAGGGATGCCTGGGGGTGTGGAATGAAGGAAGAGTAATGGATGGATGAATTATGAATAGAGCGACAGACTACATACTAGCCTTGGTCAGCCTTGCCTTCCTCCTCCTCCTCCACCTCTTTTTGTCTTACAGTAGATTTCAATTGTTTACCACCCTATTTGTGAACCAGTGTCTCCCTATTTGTGAACCAGTGTCCCCCTATTTGTGAACCAGTGTCTCCCTATTTGTGAACCAGAGAGTCCATAGGTTCAGTCATTCAATAGGTCCACCAGTGTCTCCCTATTTGTGAACCAGTGTCTCCCTATTTGTGAACCAGTGTCTCCCTATTTCTCAGGTGGAGGAGGGAGCAGGGCGGCAGAAGGTGAATCTAGAGAAGCTGAAGACATGCCCGGTGGAGAGGCCTGAGGTGGTGGCGCTGGTGGAGCGAACCGCCAGGAGGCTCATGGGTAAGTGGTATTCATTCATTCATGCCTTCATCAGTCATTCATTCCTTCATTCCTTCATTCCACATCCCCATTCATACCACACTCCAGTCCTTCATTACATAGCAGTTCCTCTCCTCGTGTAATCCCCGGACAATACTCGAGGCTCGTGTAGCTCTCACGGCCTCTTGTAGCTTCCTTATGTCCTTATGTTTTCCTTATGTATTCCCTTATCTCCCATGTAATCTTATCTTTATTCCTACTTATCCATTTATCCATCAGGTGTCTTAAATGGTAGCTGTATATAATTTGACCAGACAGCTTGCTTATATAACCTGTGTTACCCTCCACTGCCTTCCACCTTACAGGAGCCCATGTGGAGGAGGTGTGTGTGGGACAGCTGTGGCAGGGGCAAGGTCAAGGGCATGACCCGACACAGGGCACGGATGAGGGAGAGCTGCTCAGGTCACCGGCCTTTAAAGATCAAGGTGAATACACTCTACTGACCCATCCCACTTCTCTCATATAGCATGTTGTTCCTCCATAGGTAACCCCTTCACGCCCAGATCTTTCCTTCTCCATAGGTAACCCCTTCACGCCCAGATCTTTCCTTCGCCATAGGTAACCCCTTCACGCCCAGATCTTTCCTTCGCCATAGGTAACCCCTTCACGCCCAGATCTTTCCTTCGCCATAGGTAACCCCTTCACGCCCAGATCTTTCCTTCGCCATAGGTAACCCCTTCACGCCCAGATCTTTCCTTCGCCATAGGTAACCCCTTCACGCCCAGATCTTTCCTTCGCCATAGGTAACCCCTTCACACCCAGATCTTTCCTTCGCCATAGGTAACCCCTTCACGCCCAGATCTTTCCTTTGCTATATAAAATTGTCTGTTGTTAGCCATAAAATCACAACAAAATAACTGAATATACCAATTTAGCTAGTGGACAAGGATACTAAACAGGTCATAGCTATTAAATATTGCTTATAGTCACTAAAAATTGTCTAATGTTACCTAGATTACAATTGAAATAACGTTCTGGCCCTCAAGTAATTTGGGTGCCATTAGACAATTTTAATGAATATAAGCGATATTTTATAGATATGACTTGTTTAGTATCCTTGTCCACTATCTTATTTGGTATATTTAGTTATTTTAGCGTGTGTTTGAGGGTGTGTGTATGTGTGTTTGAGGGTGTGTGTGTGTTTGAGGGTGTGTGTGTGTGTTTGAGGGTGTGTGTGTGTGTGTTTGAGGTGGGGTGTGTGTGTGTGTTTGAGGGTGTGTGTGTGTGTGTTTGAGGTGGGGTGTGTGTGTGTGTTTGAGGTGGGGTGTGTGTGTGTGTGTTTGAGGTGGGGTGTGTGTGTGTATGTTTGAGGGTGTCATCCTGTTTTGCCTGGTGTGTTGCAGATATTGAGCTGATCTCCGGGGCTTTCGTGCGGTGCAGTTACCCTTACGCCAGCGCTGCCTTCGAGGACGTGCGGCAGCTGCTGGGTGACCTGGGATGGCAGGGCAGGGAACAGGACGTCTTCAGGTGCGGGAAGCTCTTGGAAGTGAGAGGCAGAATGTAGTTGGCCATTGACCCCTTAAGACCCAGAACGTAATTTCCATTGTAATTTGGGTACCATTAGATGATTTTTAGTGACTATAAGTAATATTTTATAGCTATGACCTGTTTAGTATCCTTGGCCACTAACTCAATGGTTTATTCAGTGACTTTTCGGAATTTTATGGCTCCACAAACATACAATTTTTTATAGCCAAGGAAAGATCTGGGCGTGAAGGGGTTAACCTCTTCACGCCCAGATCTTTCCTTGGCTATAAAAAATCATCTGTTGTCGAGCCATACAATTACGAAAGTACGTAATATACAAAATAGTTAAGTGGACAAGGAAAACCTAAAATGG